>JADRCD010231376.1:0-23588 GCA_019843815.1 Montemys delectorum
CAAAATTTTGTGCAAATTGAATTTTGATCATAAAAGTGATGATAAAATGTCCAGTAATTTTTGCTTCCTAATTAGAGTTAGGGTTAGGGTTAGGGTTAGGGTTAGGGTTAGGGTTAGGGTTAGGTTTAGGGTTAGGGTTAGGGTTAAAGTTAGGGTTAGAGGGTTAGGGTTAGGTTTAGGTTTAGGGTTAGGGTTAAAGTTAGGGTTAGAGGGTTAGGGTTATGGTTAGGGTTATTATGATATGTGAATTGTGTGTTTGTGTGTGTGACTGAAAGAGAGAGAGACAGAGAGGGAGAAATAGAGAGACAGAGAGACAGAGACAAAGATAAAAATATAAAGCAAAGTAAGAAGTTGCAGAATCTCAAAGGAGAACTTTGTAATTCAGTTCTCTCCTTCCAATGAAATAATGTTTTGGGGGAAGAACCTGCATGCAGCCTCTCATGTTTATACTTTCTTGTTTCAGTGTATCTTAGGGAGATACTTTGTTCCTATCAGGTGAGCTGGCTGTTCATTGATATGTTCTCAGTTTCCTTGCACCTACCTAATTTTTGTTCTTGCCTACACCACACACAGTTTTATCTTCATCCCTCCTCTGCAGTACATATACCTGCTATTTCTAACGTATTTCTACTGGCACATAGTCAACAAAAATACATTCTTCACAACTGCATAAATAATTAGGCAAACGTGTGTAGGTGTGTTTGTCTTTTATGTTAAGAATACCTGACAGAATTATTAATTAAATTTCAAGTCATTCAAGAGTTCAGGGAATGCTACATGGATAACCTGCTGTTTGCCTTGATGGATATGTATCCCTTTACTTCTCAATCTGACGTTTATTAATCATTGAAGAATCCTCCACAAACCCTTTCCTGAAGTTCTCTTATACATTTTGTCTCTCTTTTTCTCCCAGTCATTTTTTAAAAAGTGAATTTACAAACACCTTGCTCTCTACCATTATCAGACTCAATTCTGAAGAGGAAGGCCTCCTGACAATTGTTACATGGTTGATAGTTATAACTGTGCTCCAGAAAACCCTAAGTGCATTATGTATTTATGAATGTTATTCTCAACGTAAAGTGAACAGCTCCAGGATTGTGTTCTCTGTCTTTGACATCTTGTGCAGGTTCCTCAAACAGTGATTTTGGCCTGGTGCCAAAGTGGAACACCACTTCATGATTCTTCTTCCTCAATGGGTTCATTTTGTATTCAATAGCAATTGTTCATGGTAACAACATGCCTTCTAATGAAAACTACTGTAATTCTTATTCTAACTATTGAATAAGTGAGCCAGGATGTTATGAAAAATAGACTTAGTAGGAAAGAAATTAAGGAGATAACAGCCATATAGGATTTAGTGTAGAATTATAAAATGGAAACAAACACCACATAGGGAAGCTTATGGAGTGATAAAATGGTTTTAATGGATTTAATTAACTTACTCTATAAGAAATGAAAATTAAGGAATCATTCTTGTCTGAACTGAGCTATTAACATAGTTTTAACTGCAGACTTTATGGCTAGAAAGTCATAGAGCAGATGGTAGATTTATAGTCGTTTTGTGCCTATGGAGACAAAAGGAGGAGAAAATATACTACACAAACTTCATGTATTTCATGTATAAGCTCAAGATACAGTGGCTAGCACAATTTCTAAATTGGGTTTTAAACTTTCCATTATGTACTCTGTAATCCAAACACAATGTATTTTTATGCATCAAAAATGATTTTGTTATAAATAAGAGAACTCATTGTTTAAAATGCCACCAAAATTTTAGTTTAATAGAAAAAATATAGATCAATATTTAGAATTACTTTTTAATGTATAAATATGAATTTAATAGATACACATACATATATTGCATGAAATAGGTCCTCAGATGCTACCTAAAAACCAAGATGGGAACTAACAGGAAATAATGGCATTTGCCAAAAAAAAAAAAAAATCTCATAAATTGGATACCTGTGATTGCTTTATTACAGAATTGGATTCACATGACTTTTTACTCAAAATTATTATAAATTTATCCATATGTTTTTGAGCATTATGTAAATATTATTCATGAAAATCACAATATATCACATATGGAGACAGAAGATTTTAGTTGCAAATCTATTAGCTCTCTACTTTAACTGTTGATAAATTTATGTTTTTTATATTGTATCAAAACATGATTTACAGAGCTATTATTTCAACCTGTCCAATTAGCTTGCTGAGTGTCCAATTAACAGCTGAGTAGTAATGTCAAGATTCTGGTTTCTTTTGTTTTTTATTCACTTTACATTCCTATCACAGCCACCTTAACTCCTCTCATCTCAGTCCAACCCTTGAAAATCATTCCTCCTCTATTGCTCCCATCCCTTCTCCTCAGACAAGTAGACTATCTCTTAGGTACCAGCCCATCCAAGGTAATCTAATTCCATCAGGTCTAGGCATATCCTCTCCCATGGATGCCTATTTAGGCATTCCAAGAGTGGACTAAGGGGATTGAATGGAAGGAAACAGAGACCCAGACAGACTCTGTGGTAGCTTGAAGATGCTTGAACAAAGAAGTGGCACAATTAAGATGTTTGGTCATGCTGGAGGAAATGTGTCACTATAGGAGTAGGCTTTGAAACCCTCATGCTAGCTGCCCAGAAGCTAGTCTTCTCTTGTATGCAGTTGGATCAAGAAGTGGAATTCTCTTCTCCTCCAGCGCCATGATGATAATGGACTGAACCTCAAAACCAGTAAACAATCCCAAATTAAATGCTATCTTTTATAAAAGTAGCCTTGCTCATGCTGTTTCTTTGCAGCAATGGAAACCCTAAGACAGCTCCTATTTATTATTTATTTATTTATTTATTTATTTATTTATTTTAAACTCCAGGTTTTATTCCCCTCCCGGTGGTCCACTCTCCAACTGTTCCACATCCTGAACCTCCTGCCCACTGCCCTGTCTCCCCGAGAATGTTCTCACCCGCACCCCCGCCCCACCAGAACATTAAACTCCCTGAGGCCTCCAGTCTCTTGAGGGTTAGGTGCATCTTCTATGACTGAACCAAGACTTGACATTCCTCTCCTGTATATATGTACATATCAGCCAGTGTATGCTGTCTGGTTGGTGGTCTAGTGTCTGAGAGATCCCGAGGGTTCAGGTCCTTTGAGATTGCTAGTCCTCCTACAGGGTCGCGCTCCTCCTCACCTTCTTCCAGCTTTCCCCTAATTCAGCCACAGGGGTCAGCAGCTTCTGTCCATTGTTTGGGTGCAGATATCTGCATCTGACTCTTTCAGTTGATTGCTGAGTCTTTCAGGGGGCAGTCGTGATAGGTCCATATTTGTGAGCTCTCCATAGCCTCAGTAATAGTGTCAGGTCTTGCGGTCTCCCCTTGAGCTGGATACCAGTTTGGGTCTGGGGTTGGACCTTCTTTTCCTCAGGCTTTTCTCCATTTACATCCTTGGAGTTCTTTCAGACAAGAACAATTGTGGGTCAGAGTTGTGACTGTGGGATGCCCTGTCTTCCTGCTGGAGATGGGTCTGTACGTTCCCTCTCCCTACTGTCAAGAAGTTCATCTAAGGTCCCTCCCTTTGACTCCCAAGAGTCTCTCACCTCCTAGGTCTCTGATACATTCTGTAGGATTTCCCAACCTCCTGAGGTTACCTGTTTCAATTCTTTCTTCTGGCTCTCAGGGTTTCAGCCCTTTACTACCCCGCCCCCCCACACACACAATATCAGATCATGTTCCCCTTCCCCCCAATCTCCTTTTCCTCCCAGATCCCTCCCCCTCCCATTTGTGGTTGCTTTCTTCTCCCTCCCAAGTGGGACTGAGGCCTCCTCACTTGGGCCCTTCAACTTACTAATCTTTTGAGTTCTGTGGATTGTATCTTGGGTATACTATAATTTTATTTTTGGCTAATATCCACTTATTAGTGAGTACATACTAAGATTTGCAGGCAAATGGACGGAACTAGCAAATATTATCCTGAGTGAGGTAAATCAGACCCAATAAGACAGCCCCTATTTATTAGGGGAACCACTGGGCTACAGACCAGAGAGATTTAGATTCTCACTTTCTGTCTGCAGCAGATTCACTGCAGAACACTTTACATTAAATTTTACCACTCAATATGCTAAAAATTCTGGTATCATGTTTTCACTGTGTATTTATAGTTAGGGCAATTAAATTAGGAATAAAAGCGTGTATAAGTCCATGGACAGTCAGGCGGTGGTGGCGCACTCCTTTAATCCCAGCACTTGGGAGGCAGAGGCAGGCGGATTTCTAAGTTCGAGGCCAGCCTGGTCTACAGAGTGAGTTCCAGGACAGCCAGGGCTAAACAAGAGAAACCCTGTCTCGAAAAAAAAAAAAAGACCATGGATAATATCTTCTACATATTTAGTTTTAAGGCATTAAAATAAAATTTTATTTACATTTTTAGTAAATGCTGAACAGATCTAGCATTTGGTATTTCTGCTAATAAATCATTTTTGTAAAGCTCTAGTTAGTTATTATTTTTCAATATTTCTATATTATGTTACAAAAATATAATTTGTTTAAGTTTCAATAAAAATATATCAAAAATGTGCTAAAATTTAACTCTTTATTTTTTATTCCTTTGACCATATCATTGATCATGGGCAATTGGTTGCTCAACTTAATAAGCTTGGAGTATTTATCATACTTCAATGACATTATATGCTGTGTATATCCCTTAGAAGTGGACCAAGAAAATATGAGTACACTGAGAGATAGTATTTCAATGATAGCCTTGTTTTTATTAGGTATTATGAATTTTTCTCTCATTATTACAGATAAATTTAAGCAAGCATGATAAAATAATAGATAATAATGAGTTGGGAATTTAAATCCAAACATCATACATTGTGCACACTTTCTGTGTATAAGCATACACATTAAGAACTATGCCCCAGTGTAGGGAAATGCCAGTGGCAGGAAGTAGGAATGGGTATGTTGGTGAGCAGGGAAAGGGGGATTGGATAGGGGGTTTTCGGAGGGGAAACCAGGAAAGGGGAGAACATTTGAAATGTAAATAAAGAAAGTATCTAATAAAAAATGAAAAAAATGAAGAAGATCCTAAAACAAAACTGAATACAAGCAGTACATTAAGGAGGTAATCTCAGACAGGACACAGAAGGGGATTTTGTATCATAACTGTTCTTCAATGCCCATATGCTACAGGCTTGGTCAACAGCCTATGGGTACTATAAGAAGGTTCTAGATCTGTTAGAATGAGAGGCCTTATATGAGGAAGTTACGTTTGAGGGGAATGTCCTTGAAGATAATATTAGTACCCTCCTTTCTTGATTCTTTGTTTTCACTTATCCAGATACCATGAGGTAAACAGCTTCACTCTACCAGTGTTGTAGTGCACGTGGACCCTGTCAGCAGAGGAACTGGCATGGAATGTGTTAGCGTAAGCATCTTCAACCCTCCAAAAAATCTCAATACTTGAGATTAGAATCTCACACTGAGTCCAGGGGGCATAAGGTTAACTCCCTCCCTGTTTCTGTGCCTGCCTTGGAGAACTCAACCAGGGGACCTCCAACTAGATGTCCACAGGCAGTCACATACCCACCACCTGGAATGCCTCTCCGTGCTAATGAGGCAACTCAGTAGCCTCAGCCATTAGCCAACAACCTTTTCCCTCCATGGATGTTTTTATGCCCTTCCCCAAAACAATACAACCCTTGGTTCACCACAAATAAAGTGTACATGTTCAAACCCACCTCCAATAAAGAAATATGAACAAGCAAAAAAAAAAGTCATTGTCTTTTAACATTATATGATAAATTATAGGTTTGTTAACTTGTGATGTTTAACCATTGATTAATTTCTTATATTCTATTCACAAATGATTGTTGAGTGTTATTTACTTTGTTCTTTTTACTTTATAAATTATTTACACATGATATAATGCTCATTGAAGTTTTTACTTAGTGTTGCACTTGTGAAACTTGCCCTATTCTTCTGTTGCTCTAAGCTATCTCTGTTCACTGCCATACAGTGTTCCACAAAATATATATGAACATACATACACATGCACACACACACACAAACATACACACATACACACATACATATACTCACACACACACAAACACACACAGGCATGCAAACGCACATGCTTTTTAGTTATCTCATGATAGTAAAATATTATTTTATTTCTTTAGTATCAAGTATCACATTAAAACTAGCAGAAATTTATTAACTATAACTCACACACCTGTCCAAGATTATACATGAGGCACATTGGTTTTCAAATGTTTATCAGGTTTCACTTTAAGAGCGAGAAGCTATTGATTGGCCTGTAATAGAATTGTGTTTTAGTAATTAAATCTGATTACCATATGGAGAAGGTGGTAAAAGAAAGCATAAATAGGTTACCAGTGAGAAAAACCTTGAAACTATTTCTGAAAGACTCTAGACTCAATTAACAGTATAAGACAGTTGGAAGGAATGAAGGCTTCTTGCTTTACAGCTATCATTCAGTTCTAAATCAGTGATGGCAAAGGTCTAATTAGAACAGGTTTTCAGAAGGGCAGGGGGACATCTCTGGAGGATGAAGACAGGAATGAACAATTTATGATGTTTTGATGAAAAGGAGGAAAAAGCCATCCAGATTACAGACCATATGTTGACATCCCCACCTGCAAAGTGGTGATTAGACAGGGAACCAGTTGAAAGTTGGCTGGGTCATAAGGGTGGAGCCTTCTACAGACAGCAATGAAGTCTCTTCAAGGCCTCTTGCCCTTCTCCATATGAGGAATCAATGAGAACAGGCATAAATGAACCAGAAATGGCAACCAAATAGATGGTCTTTTCGTCTACCTTGCCCTCACAGTCTCCAGCACTGTGAGCAACACTCTACCCCTTGGCTCCTAATGGAAAGAATCAATAAAATATCATAACTTTTTGACATAACATTATTTCTATCCTGGACACACAGAGATTTTATTAACCAAAAAGTCCCCATTCAACACAGCCTTGCAAGTTTCACATATCATTCATTGTATTAGTTATATTATTTTATCTTGTTATTAGTTATGAAATATTTAAATATTTAATACTATTGGTGGTAAATACATACACAGAATACTCTTATTTTTACAAATTTAAACAATCAAGATTGTAATATTATTATGTTTTTCCCTTCCATCTCCTCCCTCCTAATCTTTCTGTAAATCCCTCTCAAAATTCCTTCTAATTCATGGCCACTTCTTTTTTACTAATAGATTCTACATACATATATGTATATATTATCCCTATATATTAATTAATTATATACACACATATATATGTGTATATACATATATATGCATGTATATATATATATATATATATATATTCCTAAATATAACCTCAATTAATAATCTTGTATATTTGTTTCCAAGATTGAGCATTTGGCATTGGACAACTAATTGGCATGATCTTCCCTGAGGAAGACCACCTTTCCTATTCCCATCTTTCTCAAAATATCTATAGTTTTTCACTATAGGGTAGAGATTTAATTGGCTTTTCAGCACCTAATTTGGCATGTTAAATGGATATCTTCCTTTCTCAGCTCACATAGTATAATCAATTTGGTGAGAGTTTATGACTCTAGCTTGTTACATTACTAAGAGACTCAATATTACAGGAAAAACCCTCATTCTCTACTTCTAATATGGATTTGGCTTATAACTCTCTGCAATTTGATTTTTTTTGTAGTTCTCTGTAATATTCATTGATGGCTATAAAGAGAAGTTTCCATGATGAGGGGTGAAGACTGCACTTATGTGTGCATATAAGGACAAAAATCTGAAAATCCACAAGGATTCATGCTATTTACAAAAAAATAACAGTTCTCTATATTACACACACACACACACACACAGAGAGAGAGAGAGAGAGAGAGAGAGAGAGAGAGAGAGAGAGAGAGAGAGAGAGAGAGAGAGAGAGAGAGAGAGAGAGAGAGAGAGAGAGAGAGAGAGAGAGAGAGAGAGAGAGAGAGAGAGAGAGAGAGAGAGAGAGAGAGAGAGAGAGAGTTTTAGTGAACTTTTCTCATCTGGAATGACTATACTGCATTCAAAATCCAAAGAACCCCCCCGGAAAAAAATCCTCAAAAACAGACATGAGAAGCCTGCTTTTGTAATACTGGCCATAGCTATCATAGTGGCGTTCCAATATATAACGTATTGTTGTGTGTCTTGGTTTCCACTGAGTTAGAATCACAAATTAATTACTGCAGGCACTAGGCACCTCAGAAAGAGGTATCAGAGACCTCTGAGCTGTGACTGACCTGAAGGTCCACCTCCTAAGGAAAAGTATTTCATAGTACAGGAAACCAACATGCAAAATTTCGATGAAGAAAGACTATCCACAGTTTTATCCAGCTATGGCTCCTGTGAACTACAGCAATGATCAACAAGACAAAACAACCTTTAGGATGAACTAATTTCATACATATATTGACAATAATCAACAGCTGTCTAATTGGACCTAATGTCACTAAACAAGAGGGATGGGTACTATACCTAGTACTAGAAACCTCTCTATCAACTCAGTGGTAATGAAGTTATGCTTACTGGAAGGCAACCACAAAAAGATCCACTAATTTACTAAACCAGCATAATCACTAAGAACAATCTATAAACAATATCTGAAGGGATTTAACATCTGAGGATTTTATGATTTAAGGGAGACTATATGTTTGTTGGTTTACTGGTTGTAGATGTTGTGTATGTTGTAGCTGCTTGGCCCTAGTGAATAAAGGAGCTGGTAAAGAGAGGGGATAATATACTCTAGATTTTCAAATGCAAGAGAAAGCCACAAATGGAAAAAGTACAGGAAAGGTAGAAAAATAATGTCTCAAGAATATGAGAAAACATCATTTAATTGTATATCCTTAAACAGGTAAAATAAATGAAATGTGGACAGAATATAGAATATGCATTTGCTAATACTACTCAGCAAATTATATAGACAGAAGGAAGCTTGGAAAAAGCAAAGTCACTCTGGAAACCATCACAGTGTCTCTGATTAAATTAATGCTTTTCTTTCTGTTTATAGACAGAGTCATGTATTCATCGAGAAGCACATATCTGAGTAGAGTGCTTGAAGAACACAATCTAAAAATGGAGACAGTGTTTGTTCTAAGGAAACACAGTACCTTCTATGGGAAAAACGTGGATCCTCTTTAGAATGCTCATGGACTTTAGGTTTACTTTGCATGCACAGTTATTTCAGACTAAAATATTAAGATGATGATTTTTTAAATTAATATACATTGCTGGAAGGATACAAGGAAATAAGAACCCTTAATATAAAAGTATTACAAATGTGACAAATAATAGCTAACACTGTAGACCTAATTTAGAAGGGAAGAAATAGTAGATAGATTATAAAGTCTGTTTTAAATGCGTGAAATGATAGCCAGTAACAAATAAAAAGTAACTTTTCTGATCACTAATGTCTGAACATTTCTTTAGCTGCTTCTAAGCCATTCAAGTTTCCTCTGTTGCGAGTTCTAGGTGGTTTAGTTCTAAACCCCATTTTTTAACTGGGTTGTTTGTATTTTTTTTTTTTTTGATGGTTAGCTTCTTGAGTTCTTTATATATTTTGGATACTGCCCTCTATCAGATATGGGGTTAGTGAAGATTTTTTCCAAATCTGCAGGTTGCTGACTTGTCCTATTGACTATGTCCTTTGCCTTACAGAAGCTTTCCAGTTTCATGAAGTCCCATTTATCAGTTCTTGATTTTAGAGCATGTTGAGCCATTGGAGTTTGGTTTAGGAAGTTTCCCCCTGTGCCAATGAGATCAAGGTTCTTTCCAACTTTTTCCTCTATTAGATTCAGTATAGCTAGTTTTATGTTGATATCCTTGATCCACTTGGACGTGAACTTTGTGGAAGGTAACAAATATGGGTCTATTTACATTTTCCGACATACCAGCCAGTTAGACCAGCACCATTTATTGAAGATGTATATTTCCATTGTATATTTTGGGCACCTTTGTCAAAGATCAAGTGTGCATAAGTGTTTAATTTTATTTCTGGACCTTTAATTCTATTTCATTGACCAGCATGTCTGTCTCTGTGACAACACCATGCAGTTTTTATCACTATTGCTCTGTAGTAAACATCAGGTCAGGGATGGTGATTCTCTCAGCTCTTCTTTTATTGTTAAGAATTGTCTTAGCTCTTCTGTTTTTTTGTTTTTTTGTTTTTTTGTTTTTGTTTTTTTTTTGTCCTTTCCAGATGAATTTGAGAATTGCTCTTTCTATGTTTTTGAAGAATTGTTGTGGGTGCTTTTGATGGGAATTGCTTTGAATCTAGAGATTGTCTTTGGTTGGATGGCAATTTTTACTATGCTAATTTTGTCAATCCATGAGCATGGGAGATCTCTCCATTTTCAGAGATCTTCTTCTATTTCTTTCTTGAGAGATTTAAAGTTATTTAATATTGTCAAACAGATCTTTCACTTCTGTAGTTAAAGTTACCCCAAGATATTTTATATTATTTGTGGCTATTGTGAAGGGAATTGTTATCCTAATTTCCATCTCAGCCTGTTTATCATTTGTACAAAGGAAGGCTACTGATTTGAGTTAATTTTATATCTGGCCACTTCGTTGAAGATGTTTATCAGCTGAAGAAGTTCTCTGGTAGAATTTTTGGGATTGCTTGTGTGTACTATCATATCATCTTCAAATAGTGATACCTTTATTTATTCTTTGCCAATTTGTATTCTTTTGTGGTCTTATTGTTTTAGTTAGCACTTTGAATACTATAGTGAATAGATATGGGGAGAGTGGGCATCCTTGACTTGTCCCTGATTTTAGTGGGATTGCTTCAAGTATTTCTCCATTTAATTTGATACTGGTTGTTAGTTTGCAGTAAATTGTTTTTATTATGTTTAGGTATGGGTCTTGAATTCTTGATCTCCCCAATACCTGTAACATGAAGGAGTGGTGTATTTTGTAAAATGCCTTTTCTCCATCTAAAGAGATGATTATGTTATTTTTTTCCTTTGAGGTTTTTAAATATAGGTTGCTTTAATTGATTTTATATATTGAACCAACATTTCCTGCCTTGGATGAAGCCTATTTGATCGTGGTGAGTGATGCTTTTGATGTGCTCTTGGATTTGGTTTGTAAGTATTTTATTGGGTATTTTTGCATTGATATTCATATGACAGATTGGTCTGAAGTTCTCTTTATTGGTTAGGTCCTTGTGTGGTTTAGGTATCAGAGTAATTTTGGCTTCATAGAATGAATAGATAGTGTTTCTTCTGTTTCTATTTTATGGAACAGTTTGAGATTCCACCTTACACCAATCAGAACGTCTAAGATCAAAACCTCAGGTGAAACACATGTTGATGGGAATGTGGAGAAAGATTGATACTCCTCCATTGCTGGTAGGATTGCAAACTAATACAACCACTCTGGAAATCAATCTGGTGGTTCATCAGAAAATTGGAAATAGATCTACCTGAACACCTTGCAACACTACTTTTGAGAGTGCACCCAAAAGATCCCCTTGTGGCATGGGCCACAATGGCTTGTGTTCCACTATGTTCATAGCAGCCTTGTTTGTGGAAATAACCCAGATGTCCCATGACAGAATGGATACAGAAATTGTGGTTCATTTACACAATGAAATATTACTCATGTATTAAGAAGAGGACATTCTGAGTTTTGCAGGCAAATGGATCAAACTAGAAAATATCATGCTCAGTGAGGTAACTCAGGCCCATAAGGACATGCATGGTATTTACTCACTAATCAGTGTATGCTGGTCAAAAAAAAAAGTACAGAATACCCAAGATACAGTCCATAGAACTCAAAGATGTCAACAAGCTAAATGGCCCAAGTGAAGATGCCTCATCCCCACTTTGGAGATAGAAGAAAACTGTCACAGGCTGGAGAAAAGCAGGGGACTGGGATGTGGAAAAGAGGGGAACCTGATCTGTTATTGGGTGAGGGAAAAGGACTGAGCTCTGAAGACCAGCAGAAAGAATTGAAACAGACAACCCTGGTAGGTTGGAGGTCGGGGGGACCCTCCAGAATGCACCAGAGACCTGGGAAGTGAGAGACTCTCAGGACTCAAAGGCAGGGACCTTAGATGAAATGCCTGACAGTAGAGAGAGGGAACTTATAGAGCCCACCTCCAACAGGAAGACAGGACATAAAGTGAGGGAGGGGGTTGCCATCCCACAGTCAAAACTCTGAACCATAGTTGTTACTGTCTGAAAGAACCGCAAGAATGGAAAAGGAGAAAAGCCTGAGGAAAAGAAGGTACAGTGACAGGCCCAAAGTGGCATCCAGCTCAAGGGGAGGTCCCAAGGCCTGACTTTTCTACTGAGACTATGGAGCTCTCACAAAAAGGGACCTGTCATGACTGCCCTCTGGAAGACCCAACAAGCAGCTGAAAGAGTCAGATGCAGATATTTGCACCCAACCAATGAACAGAAGCACCTGACCCCTGTTGTTGAATTAAAGAAGGCTGAAAGAAGTTGAGGAGAAGGGCAATCATGTAAGAGAACCAGCAGTCTCAATTAACCAGGATCCTGGAGATCTCTCAAACAGTGGACCACCAACCAGGCAGCCTACAAGTGCTAATATGAAGCCCCCAACACATACACAGCAGAGGACTGCTGCAACTGGGTTCAGTCAGAGAAGTTGCATCTAACCCTCAAGAGACTTGAGATCCCAGGGAGTTTGGATGTCTGGTGGGGTAGGGGATCAGGTCTGCGGTGGGACAACCTCATGGAGACAGGAGGCGGGGAGGAGGTATAGGATGTGAAACAGTGGGAGGGTATACATATGTATATATGTGTGTGTGTGTGTGTGTGTGTGTGTGTGTGTGTGTGTGTGTGTGTAAAAGGTATTTTAAAAAGTTACTTTTCTCCAAAAGAATCTCACTAGGCATATAAATCATTCTTAAGTGTAAACACCATGCCCAGCAGTAGATGGCTAACACAAAATGAACTTAATTACATTTTCTTCCAGTTTCTTTGTCTAATTTTTGTCTAATGTTGTAGCAGGACAGATTTAATTTTCATCTGACAGGTCCTTTATATATATATCATCACTTTGAGGTTTGTGTTCTTATCAGATTTTTCTGCATACAAATGTGTATGTATTTGTATCTGTATGTTTCTTGTCCTTTGTCTTATGTTCCTTTTACTTCTGTGGGTTTGTTTGTTTGTTTGCTTGTTTCTATTCTGGTTTGTTTACTTTAACTATTATTTATTATTATTATTATTATTATTATCATTATCATATTGCTATTTGTTTTCTAGTGAGAGAAAAAGGAAGCATGAAGATTTGCTTAGGAATGGAGGTGGTTGTTTCTGGGAAAGGCTGAGGGAAGGTAATCCATAACCAAAATATATTGTATAAAATATTTTTTTCATTGAAAATAGATTAACTAAACACAAAAAATGAAATGGAATGTGAAGCTAATTGATGAATAAATAAACATTCTAATGCTAGACCTATATTGTACCAAAGGATTATTCTCTATGTATTCAGTATTGCATGATGCTTAGGCACAACCAAAACAAAGAGCATCTTTACTGTAATACAGGATAGAAGACATTATTTGCTTTAACCAATTATGTGTGACTTTATAGTTTATATTGCTAATTGCTATAAAAAAAAAGCCACCCACTTGCAGTTGATTACTGGCATCCACAAGCGCTTCTTAGAAAGAAGTCATCATCAATCTCATTAGCATGTGGTACATGTAATCACTCCTAGGTGACTGAAAAAAAAAAGATACATGTGCTAAGCACCAGGTCTTTTATTTATTTATTTATTTATTTATTTATTTATTTATACAGCTGAATAGATGTTACATATCAGAGATGACAGATGATGGTCAGTTTTTTAAACTTGAATTATTTGTGGAAAACCTGATCTTGGAATTGTAAAGGTAGTTTGGAGCATGTAGAAGCTTGCGTTGCTACATGGAGGCAACAAGGTATGAGAACAGCTGTCTCATACAAATTGTTGTTAAAAAAAAAGAAGAAGAAGAAGCAGCTTAGGAATGGGAAAGATCATCTGCTCAATATTCTGAAGTCTGTAGAACTGATCTGTCAATAGTAGACATGGGAGAATGATTTGATGAGATTCTCACTCAATAGTTGATGGGTTGGGAAATCATGGAAGCCCAACTCCTGCTATTAAAATGCTGTAGCAAACTTGCTGTTTTTGATCTAATCTGGAACAATTCAAATCCAATTATAAAGACAATGATTTAGAAAGATAAATATTTGAAATAGGGATTGCAAATGGTTCCCTTAATTAAAGAAATAGATTTTAACAAAATAAACAGTAATAGCAACAGTGATGAAATCCTGAATTAACTAAGCTGACACGTTTGACCAATTCCCACTTTATGGACTGGGTCTTAGACTCTGGACTAGGTACAGTAGTTGAAAATGCAATGTGTAGCAACTGGGTAATATAAAACTGTGAAAAAAGTTCTCTAGTAGTTAGAGAGAAGATATGTGCATGCCATTTGTGATTAAGAAAATAAAGCAGTATTGAGGTTAGGAATTGAAAAACACCTTTAGACATATTCTACTAGTCACATTGTCTTTACCTAACTGTATAATTAAGAAGGATGTGGCTGAGAGGCAGCACATATTGACTGTTCTTTCTCTTTAGGGATATTGACTGATAGTAATCTCCAGTAAGATTTAAATGCGCATACTGAATTTGAAAGTAAAAGATACAATATCACCTTTTTACTGTGTAGAATCTAGAGTAATCCAGAATTCCAAAAGGATAATGGAAGATCCGACTTCCAGGTAAATGAATAGTTAGGAAAGCATTCCATTTGTTTCTATCAGTTATGATTATTAAACTTATTGTCTGGCATGACCAGGTGGCTAACAATATACTTCTCAGTCTTCCACAAGTTGGCTACTCATGCTACAATAATAGAATAGTGAATGGTAAGTGCTCTTTTATGATAATCTTATCATTTAACTCTTTAGTAATAGAAATAGTAGAATATTCACATATTGTTGCACTGGAAAGAGAATATAATAAACATCAATAAGAATTTTTGTTAATGTTATGGACTAATGTATTTCTTGAGGTCAATCATCATGGTCCCTTTGAAAGATAATTTTGTACGTAATGTTGGTGAATTTTTATATGACCTCACTTTGCCATTGAAGACTATCAAGTAAGTTTAAGGTAAAAGATTCTGATAGTGACCATAATGACATAAGGAAGATATTTAAATAAGAAAACACTTTTTTAATAATTTGTAAAAGGAAATGATATATTTGGGAGTAAGCCCTAGGGAAATAAGTGCATGAACAGCTACTTAGCTAAATATAGCATCAAAAATTGAATCTTCATAAAATGTCTGTTGCTTAAATTATATATATCTCCCCTGAGCAAAGAAAACAATATTTTCTTAGCGAAACATAGGAATTCCAAGATTCAAGATTTTACTATAGGAGTAAATGAGCAAGTAAATGTCTGTTCCCTAAACTGCTATTTATTTATTTATTATTAAAATTTATTTTTTTACAATCCATATTTTACTCCCCCATCCGCCCTCTGACTGTTGCACATCCCATACCTTCTCCCATACCATGTGAATGTCTCCACCCCTGCCTCCCCCAATTCCACCTGACCTCTAAATTCCCTGGGGCCTCCAGTCTCTTGAGGGTTAGGTGCATTATCTCTGAATGAACACAAACCAGGAAGTCCTCTATTGTATGTGTGTTGGGGGTCTCATATCAATTAGTACATGCTGCCTGTTTGGTGGTCCTATGTTTGAGAGATCTTGGGGATCCAGATTAATTGAGACTGCTGGTCCTCGTATAAGGTCGCCCTTTACTTCAGCTTCTATTAGGCTTCCCTAATTCACATCTCTGACCCATAAACAGCTAATTCTTAATCGAAAATCAGCAAGCATCGAGAAATTTCTACTTAGAAGTGGGATCAAGTTCCTTGTCCTCTGAGAACTATTCCCACTTTTGACTTATAGTCAATGATTCCATGGCATGATCAGGCAAATAAATCTAAAAGATTCTACCAGAATATCACATAATTAACCATAATTAATGGCAATGACCGCTTACACCTTGGGGAACACTTTTTGTTGGATGCATCAATGTATGCAACATAAAGTAATAGAAAAATTACAAGAAAGTACAAGTGAATCATAGTTCTTTCTATCATAAAAGAAAAAGAGGAAAAAGAGTGTAAAAACATTGAGATCATGAAATTAGCAAGCACACCGTCAGACCATACATTAAAGTGTCATGTGGCAGAATATTCCATCAGAAATGCTGTGGCAACTAGTGTGAAAAACTTATATCCAAGCACAGGGCTAGAATATATGGCTAGTACACTATCCTATTTGGGCTGTCTCTCCTTCCTTTAGGAGGCTGCAACAGTTTCATTACCATTACACTCTAGTACCAAGTATTCTCTACAATAAAGAATTTACCTTTACAAATTAAAATATGTAAAACATGGTGTTTTATTTTCTTTAATAAATAATAATCAGTGTTTAAAATTTTTACACTTATATTTTGAGGATTTCATACATGAGTACTATATTTACAAAATTTCTATCCCAGATACTTTAGCCTAAAACTATTCCTGAATTCCTTTACCCCTTTCAAATTCACAACATCCTCTATTTAATTATTTTAGTTACTTATACATGCACACACATGTGTGTCCATATGTGTGTGTGTGTAAGTATATGTGCATGTCTGCACAAGTGCACATGTGCACATACACTCACACACACACACATGTATGGCCTATGAATTCTTCAGTAATTATGGCTCTGTATTTTATGCTTCCAGTGAAAATATAAATTGACCAAAAAAAAAATAATAATAGTATTACTACTCAAGCCACATGCTTTGTAACTCTCTGAGCAGTGGGCTTATTTACATTTCAAATAAGCAAAAAAATCCTGTTCCTCTACACAAATGTAAAAGCCAGGTTCAGAATTAAAAGCACATGCTATGAATTCAATATGATAGGAAGTATGGTTGCTATCTTAAGAAATTTTCTAGAACTTATCTGGTAGAAGGCAACGTCATTACTCACTCTCACTCATTTCATATTATCATAATTTTCCTCCTTTCCCTGATTCAATAGCCGTAGACAATAGTGTAAACTTTAGTTTATCTAAGCAAGATATAATAAAAAGTTGGATACTTGCAAATAAAATATATTAATTCACAAACATTTGAAGAAAAACTATCTCTATTTCACATTAATATTTGAGATTATTTGTTATATGATTTTGGATATGAACTTTTGACCTTGTAAAATATCATAAAAAATAGCCTATCCAGGATCTCTTAAAAATCATAAAAGTATCAGTCATAAAAACACTATCATTTTAAAGCCTATTGTTATAAAAACTGTAGCTCAAATGAATAAATGTTCCAAGTGAATCATAAATACTCTATAGAGAACATCAGAGAGTATACTATGATTTGGAGAAATGTGCAGATGAATACTTAGAGAGACAGATAAGCAGAAGCATGATAGATAAATATTTAAAAACCCAGATGATCAATAGATGGTTTATAGACAAGTATATAGAATATATAGACAAATAAATAAAAGACGGATAGACAGAAAATAACTTGATAAAGAAAGATGAATAATAGATGATGAATGACTACTATAGGATAGATAATATGCAGAGGATAAATGGAAAATGTCAGATATATTATAAGTAGATGATAGAAATACAAGTTGTAAATCATACATAATATATATTGTATATGATAGACAAAATAGGTAAATACTGATAGATGACAGACATACATGAATAACTTTTTATTAATCATTTTATTCATTTTTTTGTCACAATCCTGTGAGGATAACTTATTTTTTTATTAGATATCTTCTTTACATATAAATTTCTCCTTTCACAGGTTCCCCTCCAAAAAACAAACAAACAAACAAACAAAAACAAGAACAAACCACTTTTGCCTCTCCCCTCCCCATGCCTGTCACCAGACCCTCTCCCACTTATTGGACCTGGCATTCCCCTACACTGGGACACAAAACCTTCACAAGGCCAAGGTCCTTTCCTCCTATTGATGATCGAATTTGCGATCCTCTACTATATACAGGCTGCCAGAACATTCAGTCCCACCCTGTATATTCCTTGATTGGTGGTTGGGTCCCTGGGAGCTCTGAGGGTACTAGTTATTAATTGTTGTTAGTCCTAAGGGGCTGCAAACCCTTCAGCTCCATAGAACCTTTCTCTAACTCCTTCATTGGGGACCATGTACTAAGTTCAATGAATGGCTGTGAGCCTCTACATCTGTATTAGTCAGGTATTGTCAGAGCCTCTCAGGAGATAGCTATATGCTTGTCCTTCCTTCAGTCTCTGTTCCATAGTTTATCTCTGCCACTCCTTCTGTGGGTATTTGATTACCCTTTTTAAGAAGGAATGAAATGTCAACCTTTTGGTCTTCCTTCTTCTTAAGTTTCTTGTGGTTTGTAGGTCGTTCTTCCTGTATTCCAAACTTCTGGGCTAATAGCCACTTATGAGAAAATGCATACCATGTGTGTTCTTTTGTGATTGGGTTACCTCACTCAGGATGATACTCTCCAGATCCATCCATTTCCCTAAGAATTTCTTAAATTCATTGTTTTTAATAGCTGAGTAGTACTCCATTGTGTAGATGTACCACACTTTCTGTATCCATTCCTCTGTTGAGGGTCATCTGGGTTGTTTCCAGTTTCTGGCTATTATAAATAAGGCTGCTATGAACATGGTGGAGCATGTGTCCTTATTACATGATGGAGCATCTTCTGGGTATATACCAGGAGTGGTATAGCTGGGTCTCTGGTAGAACTATGTCCAATTTCCAGAGGAACCTCCACACTGATTTCCAGAGTGGTTGTACCAGTTTGCAATCCCACCAGCAGTGAAGTAGTGTTCCTCTTTCTCTACAACCTCTCCAGCATCTGCTGTCAACTGAGTCTTTTATCCTAGCCAATCTGACTGGTGTGAGGTGGAATCTCAGAGTTGTTTTATTTGCATTTCCTTGATGACTAAGGATGTTGAACATTTCTTTAGGTACTTCTCAGCCATTTGGTGTTCATCAGTAGAGAATTCTTTGTTTAGCTCTACGCCCTATTTTTTAATAAGGTTATTTGGTTCTCTGGAGACTAACTTCTTGAGTTATTTGTATACATTGGATATTAGCCCTCTATCTGATATAGGGTTGGTAAAGATCTTTTCCCAATTTGTTGGTTGCCGTTTTGTCCTATTGACAGAGTCTTTTGCCTTACAGAAGCTTTGCAACTTTATGAGATTCCATTTGTCAATTCTTGATCTTAGAGCAGAAGCTATTGGGGTTCTCTTCAGGAAATTTTCCCCTGTGCCTATTTGCTGGAGGTTCTTCCCCACTTTATTTTCTATTAGTTTCAATGTATCTGGTTTGATGTGGAGGTCCCTGATCCACTTGGACATGAGCATTGTACACAGAGAAAGGAATGGGTCGATTTGCATTTTTCTACATGTTGACTGCCAGTTGAGCCAGCACCATCTGTTGAAAATGCTTTCTTTTTTCCACTGTATGGTTTTAGCTCCTTTGTCAAGGATCAAGTGACCATAGGTGCATGGGTTCATTTCTGGGTCTTCAATTCTGTTCCATTGATCTACCTGCCTGTCACTGTACCAATACCATGCAGTTTTTATTACAATTGCTCTGTAGTACAGCTTAAGGTCCAGGATTGTGATTCCACCAGAGTTTCTTTTATTGTTTAGAATAGTTTTGGCTAGGCTGGGTCTTTTGTTATTCCAAATGAATTTGCAAATTGCTCTTTCTAAGTCTGTGAAGAACTGAGTTGGAATTTTGATGGGGATTGCATTGAATCTGTAGATTGCCTTCGGTAAGATGGCCATTTTTACTATATTAATCCTGCCAATCCATGAGCATGGGAGATCTTTCCATCTTCTGAGATCTTCTTTGATTTCCTTCTTCAGAGACTGGATGTTCTTGTCAAACAGATCTTTTACTTGCTTAGTTAGAGTTACACTGAGGTATTTTATATTATTTGTAGCTATTGTGAATGGTGTTGTTTACCTAATTTCTTTCTCAGCCTGTTTATCCTTTGTGTAGAGGAAGACCTCTGATTTGCTTGTGTTAATTATATATCCAGCTACTTTGCTGAAGTTGCTTATCAGGTTTAGGAGCTCTCTGGTGGAATTTTTGGGGTCACTTAAGTATACTATCATATCATCAGCAAATAGTGATAATTTGATTGCTTCCTTTCCAATTTGTATTCCTTTGATCTCCTTTTGTTGCCTAATTGCTCTGGCTAGAACTTCAAGTACAATATTGAATAGGTAGGGAGAAAGTGAGCAGCCTTGTCTAGTCCCTGATTTTAGTTGGATTGCTTCAAGTTTCTCTCCATTTAGTTTGATGTTGGCTACTGGTTTCCTGTATATTGCTTTTACTATGTTCAAGTATGGGCCTTGAATACCTGATCTTTCCAAGACTTTTATTATGAAGGGATGTTGGATTTTGTCAAATGCTTTCTCAGCATCTAGTGAGATGATCATATGGTTTTTTTCTTTGAGTTTGTTTATGTAGTGAATTACGTTGATGGATTTTCGTATATTGAACCATCCCTGCATCCTTGGGATGAAGCCTACTTGATCATGGGAAATGATCGTTTTGATGTGTTCTTTGATTCAGTTTGCAAGAATTTGGTTGAGTATTTTTGTATCGGTATTCATAAGGGAAATTAGTCTGAAATTTTCTATCTTGGTTAGGTCTTTGTGTGGTTTAGGTATAAGAGTAATTGTAGCTTCGTATAACAAATTGGGTAGAGTACCTTCAGTTTCTATTTTGTTGGATAATTTGAGGAGTATTGATATTAGGTCTTCTTTGAAGGTTTGATAAAACTCTACACAAAAACCATCTGGTCCTGGGCTTTTTTTGGTTGAGAAACTATTAATGACTGTTTCTATTTCATTAGCAGGTATGGGACTGTTTAGATAATTGATCTGGTCTTGATTTAACATTGGTACCTGGTATTTCTCTAGAAAATTGTCCATTTCATCCAGGTTTTCCAGTTTTGTTGAGTATAGGCTTTTGTAGTAGGATCTCATGATATTTTGGATTTCCTCAGTGTCTATTTTTATGTCTTCATTTTCATTTCTGATCTTGTTAATTAGTAAACAATCTCTGTGTCCTCTAGTTAGTCTGGCTAATGGTTTATCTATTTTGTTGACTTTCTCAAAGAACCAGCTCCTGGTTTGGTTGATTCTTTGTATAGTTTTTTTTTTTTTTTCTATTTGGTTCATTTCAGCCCTGAGTCTGATTATTTCCTGCCTTTGACTCCTCTTGGGTGAATTTGCTTCTTTTTGTTCTAGTGCTTTCAGTTGTGCTGTCAAATTGCTAGTGTATGCTCTCTTGAGGTTCTTTTTGGAGGCACTTAAAGGTATGAGTTTTTCTCTTAGGACTGCTTTCATTGTGTCTTATAGGTTTGGGTATGTTGAGGCTTCATTTTCATTAAACTCTAGAAAGTCTATAATTACTTTCTTTATTTCTTCCTTGACCAAGTTATCATTGATTAGAGTGTTTTTAAACTTCCACGTGTATGTGGGCATTCTATTGTTTATGTTGTTATTGAAGAGCAGCCTTAGACCATGGTGATCTGATAGGATACAAGGAATTATTTCAATATTCTTGTATCTGTGAAGGCCTGATTTGTGACCAATTATATGGTCAATTTTGGAGAAGGTACCATGAGGTGCTGAGAAGGTATATCCTTTTTGTTTTATAAAAATTCTATAGGTATCTGTTAAATCTATCTGTTTCATAACTTCTGTTAGTCTCACTGTGTCCTTGTTTAGTTTCTGTTTCCATGATCTGTCCTTGAAGAGAGTGGGGTGTTGAAATCTTCCACTACTATTGTGTATGTTGGAATGTGTGCTTTGGGCTTTAGTAAAGTTTCTTTTATGAATGTAGATTCCCTTGCATTTGGAGCATAGAGGTTCAGAATTGAGAGTTCATCTTGGTAGATCATACCTTTGATGAATATGAAGTGTCGCTCCTTATCTTTTTTGATCACTTTAGGGTGAAATTCAATTTTATTCGATATTAGAATGGCATCTCCAGCTTTTTTCTTGGGACCATTGGCTTGGAGAATTGTTTTCCAGCCTTTTATTCTGAGGTAGTGTCTTTCTTTGTCACTGAGGTGGGTTTCTTGTATGCAGCAAAATGTTGGGTCCTGTTTATGTACCCAATCTGATAGTCTATGTCTTTTTATTGGTGAATTGAGTCCATTAATGTTAATAGATATTAAGGAAAAGTAATTGTTGCTTCCTGTTAGTTTTGTAGTTAGAGCTGGCATTCCGTTCATGTCTCTATCTTCTTTTAGTTTTGTTGGAAGATTACATTTTTGCTTTTTCAGGGATGTAGTTCTCCACCTTGTGTTGGAGTTTTCCATTTAATACCCGTTAAAGGGCTGGATTTGTGGAAACATTGTGTGAATTTGGTTTTGACATGGAATACTTTGGTTTCTCCATCTATGGTGATTGAGAGTTTTGCTGGGTATAGTAGTCTAGGCTGCCATTTGTGTTCTCTTAGGGTCTGTATGACATCTGCCCAGGATCTTCTAGATTTCATAGTCTCTGGTCAGAAGTCTGGTGTAATTCTGATAGGCCTGCCTTTATATGTTACTTGACCTGTTTCCCTTAATGCTTTTAGTATTCTATCTTTATTTTGTGCATTTGTTGTTTTGACTATTATGTGGTGGGAGGAATTTCTTTTCTGGTCCAGTCTATTTGGAGTTCTATAGGCTTCTTGTATGTTCATGAGCATCTCTTTTTTTAGGTTTGGGGAAGTTTTCTTCTATAATTTTGTTGAAGATATTCACTGGCCCTTTAAATTGGAGGTCTTCACACTCTTCTATACCTATTATCCTTAGGTTTGGTCTTGTCATTGTGTCCTGGATTTCTTGGATGTTTTGGGTTATGGTCTTTTTGCATTTTGCATTTTCTTTGATTGTTCTGTCAATGTTGTCCATGTTATCTTCTGCCCCTCAGATTCTCTTTTCTATCTCTTGTATTCTGTTGGTGATGCTTGTATCTATGTTTCCTGACTTTTATTCCTAAGATTTCTAACTCCAAGGTTGTCTGTTTTTGTGATTTCTTTATTGTTTCTACTTCCATTTTTAGGTCCTGAATGGTTTTACTCAATTCCTTCACCTGTTTGTGTTTTCCTGCAATTCCTTAAGGAATTTTTGGGTTTGCTCATTAAGGACTTCTACTTGTTTACTTGTGATCTCCTGTAATTCTTTATGGGATTTTTTTGTTTCCTCTTTAAGGGCTTGTAACTCTTTATCTGTGTTCTCGTGTATTTCTCTATGGGAGTTATTCATATCAGCATTGTGAGATATGTTTTTAGATCCAAATCTTGCTTTTCTGGTGTTTTGGGATATCCTGGGCTTGCTGTGGTGGGAGTACTAGTTTCTGGTGAAGCCAAGCTGTCTTGGTGTCTCTGACTAGTGCTTGACCTTTCCTTGCTGCCCTGCAACTCCCCTTCGACTCCTGAGGTCTGTGCCTCTCAGCTGGTCA
>JADRCD010231377.1:440-19108 GCA_019843815.1 Montemys delectorum
CTCTCTCTCTCTCTCTCTCTCTGTGTGTGTGTGTGTGTGTGTACAGACAGCTCTATCTCTCAGTCCTTTTTTCCATCTGAGACAAGGCCTTCTGATTTTCACGTCATACATTAGCCAACCACAGCTTCTACTTATTCTTCTGTGTCAGCCACTCATCACCTTAGAGAACAGGGTTTGTAGACATGTATCACCAATCTGGCTTTATATGCATTTTGAAAATTCTAATTAAGGTCCATATGTTTGCAAGGCAATTGCCTAGCTATTGACCGATCTCTACAGTCCAAATGAATCTTTTAAAATGTCCTACAACAAACAGAAACCCAGGTTTAGAACATTCATATCTTATGATTTATGGACACACAGGTTCAAAGGTACTGTCGAACAAAAAGCATAGTTTCAATGAAAAACTATTCCTGAACACTTCTGCTTGTTCACAGCATCATTTACTTGGGAATAATACCATAGTGATTGTAGTCCATTATGATTATTTCAACTAAGTTGAATTTGAAAGTCCAGTACTATCCTGTTTTAAGACTGAATTTATCTGAAAGTGCATAACACCTTTTTAAAAAACAGTATTCTTACCAAACCTAAACAATAATTGTAGAGTAGTTAAAATGTATGCTTTCAAAAATTATAGACTATGTATAGACTATGGAGTTCAACAAATATAACTGTGTGCCATTACATAAACCATCCAATAATAATAAATATTTTGCTTTTAGGTAAACCTGTCTAAGAGTAAGGAACTATTCCAATATTAGTCTACTTTTACATGAAAAATATTGTGTTCTTAATAGAGTCTGTTTTTTCTATATATTACTGGTTTATAAAAGTTTCCTTTTTATATAATCAATTGCTATGCTAAGTTTTGTAGCTTGATGTCAAAAAAAACAAAACAAACAAAACAAAAACAAAAACAAAAACAAAACCCAAGGTCTATGTTCCTTGAACTCATGTATTTACAGTCTTGTGGAGAACATAGTTGTTATCGAGAACACTAAAAAATGTTACATGCAGAGTATAATAAGCACCTTACAAATGTCATGAATAATCTTATAAACTTCACAGGACTAGAAAGGAGCAATACACTCTTCACATCCAGGTAAACATTTACTAAAACCTGGGTAAAAAAATCAAGAAAGAACACATTTTCTTACCATGAGAAAATATTCATATGAAAATGGCCATTAATCTTCATTTTATGCTGAATCTCCATGGTCAAATAAGATGGAAGGAAAGATGGGATGGAAGAAGGAGTGATTAAAGGGGAGAGGAGAAAAAAGGAAACCATATATGGAAATATTTCAAAATGAGTTTCTAAAAACAGATCTGAATTATCAATTTACTCTTAAGGAGTGCTACCTAAGAATATAGGTGATATTTTCACTTCCTGTGTCTGACCTGGCTATGTGCTCATCATTACAGAATGGGAAAACCCAATTAGCAACTTTAAAAAAATGAATGATTTTAATAGTAGGATAATAAACAGTCTTTAAGTTGTTAATGCAAAGGGTAGTACAAGGTGCTTCTGTGTACCTTAGTAGTTTTTGCAGTGGTCCCCAGTGCTGTGTTCTGTACCCCTATACAAATAGTGAAACATTCTCAGGACAGAATTATCCTTAGCTTAGAAATTTAAGATAGCATGTGTCAAGATGAAAATTTGTGATTATGATTATTAGTATAGATAACTCCATAGTGGAAAAATTCTCTTTGTTTATTTACTCTGAGGAAGTATATAGGGAGATTGTATCTCCTGGGTTCCTTCTCTTCAAAAATTGGATAAATGAAGATATAACAAATATTTGAGACTGGTTCTTATATTACTGAATCTCCTTATGCCCAGACAGAGAACTGATGCTGTCTAATACTAAAGCAAACAATTTAGAATTTATTTAAAGGTATTACATATAAATACTGTTTTATTCTTATATGTACATGAGTACTTCTATTGTCACTAAGTAGGACTGTTTAACTGAACATCTGTGCCAGTCTCTGTGGAAATGCCAGGGCACTTTTAAAACATAAGGTCAATGCAGTCATTATTAGCAGCACCATTTATAGGGAAAACTGTTGAACTACAGGTAAGCTGGAAGAACAGTCTCATCATGTGTTTTAAAGCAAGTGTTCTTGAAATTAGTGCAATTGCAGGAAGTAGTAAACAAGGAAAAATTGATCTTGTTACTCACCTTGCACATCTCAACAAAGTGAACTCTGTTCATCTGCTCATATAGGACAGCTGGTTTCTGAAATAAAAACTAAATTCTGTGTTGGCACATGCACCTTCTCAAGTTTAGAAGGGGTAAACAAAGCCTATACCCTGTATTTATAATTATTGTTTTCTATCAGTTCAACTAGAATTATAACATAGTTTTCAGACTTTCTGCCATAACTTAGTAAGCCAAATGTTCTGGCTTTTGGCCAGAACACCTGTTTCTAAGTTGAATCCTTAAGTCAACCAAATGGGATGGGCAGAGATGATAGGAGCTGGTTAAGAGCCTTTGATGTCTGCTTCCCAAAAGATGTAGAACATAATGTCAAAGAAAGATTCATGAACCAGACTCTCTTCACAAAATCCAGTATGCTAGGGAAAAGGGCTGAATTCCTGATAGTAGTATGATAGAAAAGGGGAAAAATAAAATAAAAAAGATGGGAGAAGGATCGAAAAATGAATTGCTTAGGACATTTCTCTCTCAGCTATGAACAATAAAGGTAGAAAGGAATTCCCTCCTTTAGGAAGAGGAAAGGGAAGTAACTTCCTGCGTTTTATTGGAATCCCAATATGTTGCTCTCTTAGTTAGGCTTCCATTGCTACGAAGGGACACTATGACCAAGGCAACTCTTAGAAGAAACCATTTAATTTGGGTTGGCTTACAGTTTCAGTTTAGTACATTATCATCACAGTGCAAAGCATGGCAGTATCCAGTAAGACATGGTATTGGAAGAGCCCACAGTTCTACATCTTGATGCAAAGGCATAAGAGACTCTCCCTTGAGAGTGTTGTGGGTGTGTCAGTGTCCCGATCACTACACTGAGGTGCTTGCCTGGTATAAGAGGTGGCCTCTTCAAGTTTTATATATCCAATGCATCTTTTGGGTATATGCCAGGAGTAGTATAGGTGGGTCTTGAGGTAGAACTATTTCCAATTTTCTGAGAACCTACAAGATTGATATCCAAAGTGGTTACATAATTTTCCACTCCCATCAGCAATAGAGGAGTGTTCCCTTTGTTCCATGTCCTTGCCAGCATGCACTATCACTTGAGTTTTTGACCTTAGCCATTCTGACCAGTGTAAGATGTTTTTTTTTTTAATTTGTGTTTCCTTGATGACTAAGGACTTTGAATATTAAATTATTCTATCTACAGTAAATGCAGGGATGAGGAATGGAGCAGAGACTGAGGGAGTGGTCAACCATAACCAACCCAACTTAAGACCTATACCATGGGCAAGCACCAAGCCCAGTCACTATTAATGATACCCTATTATGCTTGCAGACAAGAGCCTAGCATGGCTGTCCTCTGAAGAGCTCCACCTAGCAGCTGACTCAGACAGATGGACACAGTCCAGCACTGGATGGAGCTTGGGGAATCTTATGAAAGAATAGGGGGAAAGATTGCAGTGCTGAAGGGGATAGAACTCCACAAGAAGACCTACAAAGTCAAATAACCAGGACTCCTGGAGCTCTCAGGACCTCCAACTAAATAGCATGCATGGGATGGACATATGCCTCCCTGCACACATGTAGCAGATGTATAGTTTGGTCTTCACATGGGTCCCAAACAACTGGAACAGGTGCTATCTAAAAGCTGTTGCTTGTTTATGGGCTATGTTGTTCTAGCTGGGTTGCCTTATCTGGCCTCAGTTTTAGAGGATGTACCTATTCCCACAGAGGCTCCATTTCTCTAGGTGGGTAGATAGCCAGGAGAGCATCCATCTGCTCAGAGGAGAAGGGATGGGGGTGGGAAAAGACTGAGGGGGGTGGAGGGAGTGACCCAGAGGAGGGCAGTGGGCAGGATCTTAAGTGAATAAGTTTAAAACAAAAGAAAGGAGAGAGAGAGACAGAGACAGACACACACACAACACACACACACACACACACACATACACACACACACACACAGAGAGAGAAAGAGAGAGAGAGAAACAGAGACAGAGACAGAGACAGAGACAGAGACAGAGACAGAGACACTGACTTTTCCTCCAAGGCATCCAGGAGGAAGCTCTCTTCTGTGTTGGGTAGAGGTTGAGCAACAGGAGATTGCAACAAGGCCACACTTACTCCAATAAAGGCAACACCTCCTAATGGTGCCACTTCCCATGGGCAAAATCTTTAAACCACCACATCTGTACAACATGACAAGAACAAGTACCTATAGGAGTCAAGTTCCCCTAATTCTACATCGGTATATGAGCACCGAGTCACTGTAGCAACATTATACATATTGTAAAGCCTAACTTCTTGATTTACGTCAGTTGTAGGTGCTGCAGTAAAGAGAGAAGATCGCCAAGATGCTAAATCTTCATTTTCCAAAGGAGCAGAAGAGTTCAGACTTCTTGGAGAAGACTGACATCCAGCTAGCTTACTTCAGTTACTTTATTCAAACTTTATACAATAAGGTTAATTAGGGCTGGGCAAGGCTCCAACTAACTACCAAAGTTATTTTGCCCTTGCTCCCATAAGAGCAGACAACCCACACAAATCTTAATCTGTTTTGACCAAGGCTAGACATAATCAAAAGTAGGAACTCCAAGTTTGCCAGGAGTGTTGTAGGACCAAGGTTGGTTCAGCCTCAAGTTCTCACGTAGTACCAAATGCAAATTCTCTAGCGAGACAATTTTTTAAGGTTCAAACAGTCCCCAAACTATTTCTCAGCCTCTATTGATTAACCCAAACGCAGCAAAGGCTCTGCTGAATCATTTCACTCAAAGCCAGACAAAGGCTTTACTGTACCTATCACTACAGTGACTGCAACCTCTTCTCCATCTTGGAAATCAGAGCTTGGAACATTTGTAGGAAATAAAGATTTCTTAGGAAGCTCATCACTAAGCAAATAATGTAGATATTTAAGAATGGCTATAAAATAGAGAACTTTAATACAGGTTAGAATCCATAGAGAGAGCATTAAAAACAACCCAGCATCAATCAGAAGCCTCCGCTTTGGTAGGACAGAATTTAATTTCAGTCTTAATCACAACTAATTATAGTGTAGGCCTCAGATTATGTAAATTCTTATGTCTGTGAGAGTGACATAAAATAAAATTGGCATAATTTGGTGTTCAGAGGACTGACTTCTCTAACACTAATTCAACTTCACACAGTATAGCTTGGAGCTAGATTCCACTGTCATTAGAGGTAGGGCGTGTCAGGAAGGGCAGGACTGCTATGCCAAGTGCAGGACTTAATGCTGACCTGGGTAAACCATATACAGGGAGGATACAACACCACTTGCAGGCCTCTTTGTTGATTGTACCTCTATAATAGGCCTGACTTCAGAAGCCACTTTTATTCATTCTTTACCCTTGGTACTTTTAGGAGTCTTATACCATGAGTCAATTTCACCAAGAGACAGCCGATTGCAGTGGAGGCCTTGGTCATTTTATTGTCCTTTGTTGGTCTTGGCTGACTACTGGTTTAGAATGTGATGGAGTTTGGTGAGATTGGAAGCACAAGAATAACCCAGGAGCCTAGAGAACTAATTCTGGACAAAGACAAACAGAATTCTGATGTTCAGCCACAGGCTGTGATTATGGTTGAAACATCTGGGGCTATACTGGTCAAAGTAAAGCTCATGTAGATAGATTGGTCTTTCTAAGTTATTTTCTTTTATGGGTAGTAATATATCAACAGTAGGTGTGGGACCAACTAGGACTTTGTCAGCCATTTCATACTAAATTATTTTGGCTTTGCAGAGTAGCTTTATGAAATCTGAGATATGTTTACTTTTCATTGCAGAAAGAGGAAGTTTCAACTCTAAAAATACAAACCCTACACTTGAAAAAACAAGTACCAGAGAATCCAATGTCCAAGTGATATCACATATCACCAAGAATAAAAATCTTTCAAGAAACCATGATTTCACTTGCTGGTAGTCACATGATAGCAGATTCCAAAATGTACTATAAAGGTGTAGAAATATACCCATCCAGTTACCAATGTGAACACAGGAGTTAGTCATGTGAATGAAGAGCCTAGAAGTGGTTCATTCACCTACAACCAAGTAGTTTCAACGGCAGTCCTAAGATCATGCATTAGCAAATTGAAATGCTATCATATTTTCAATGAATACTGCTGGAGAAATAGTGCATTTGCACACAAAAACATTGTTATTGAAATGAAGACATGGCTCAGCAGTTAAGAGCACCAAGTGTTCTTACATTGTACCTCTGTTGATTTCCAGCACTCACGTGGACGTTTTCAGTCTCTAACTTCTGTTCCAGGAAATCAAATGTTCTCCTTTGGCACTAGACATACAAGACAAGTAATGTACAGACAATGCAGACAAAAATATTTTTAGAAACTGAACATAGACCTATATTATTACAAATTACATATTGTAAAAATTAACTAATAAAAATCCCTTAAAGGCAGGACTTGGAACTCCAAAACTCCTAGAAGATGACTGAAAAAAATATTTCTGGACACTGAAGTGGACAATATATCTTTTAGAGGCTCCAAAAGCATAGGCGACAAAGCCAAAAATCAAAAGGATTTATATCCAACCTTAAAAAACTCCTACCCAAAGAAATGCTCCCATAAGCAATGAAGAAACAAGAAAAAAAAAAAGGAAAAATGAGAGAAAAAAATATTTTCAAATCATATTTTTATAAAGGGTTAATACCCAGAGTACCTAGGGAATTCAAACTAAAAAATAGAACAGAACAAAACAACAAAACTGCTCAAAAGTGGAAAATGCAAGTGAGCAGCAGATTAAAGTGTGAAGTAGATCTCACTACACCCTAATATTTATTTCAATTTCAAAAGCCTCAACACAACTCCTTCAAGCCTGTGCAAAAGCAGGCAAAAGGGAAAGCAAATTAGTGCATAAATAATACGGACTGTGGGATGGAGTTTGCTGACAAATTTAAAAGATGGAACTGTCATATGAGCCAGGAATCCCAATAGTGTGGGTATGGACATAGACAATGAAGACTGCGTGTTGAAGAACCATCTGTGTTTCCATGTTTACAGCACTGCTCAAAATATTAGATGATGAATAGATAAATTGGGGCAGTACACAAACTGGAATTCTATGCACTAGTAGCAAAAAATGAGATCTTGTCATTTTCAGCATGAGTAGCATTAGAAATGAGTATTTGAAGTGAATATCACGCTTAGAAGAACATGCACTCCATTCACTCATATGCAGGATCTAGAATAATTTAAACTTGTGGACATGAACAATAGACACGAGGATGGCTGTCTGTGTTTGTCGGCTCGGAAATCACATGGCTGAGCTAGGTATTCATAAATTCAAGGACATCCATGTCTATATATTGCAACCTTGTCCCAAAACTGTAAAAGTAGAGTTAACAGAAACAGTGCCCATCAGGGGCTGACAGAAAGGAGAGAGAAGGTTATTGAAGAAATCCTGATAGATAACTGGGTCAAAATAGTGAAAAGATGCTTTATGTTATGTATTGGTTGTACAAATTGCCTGAACTGAGAATGAAAGACTGATGGGACGGTTTATAAGTACAGTAATTTAACCCACATAAAAATAACAGCCACTGTGAACATAAAGGTGTGGGAGAGGTTATGCTTAGTTGAAGAGCACATAGTTTGCATGAACAAAGATTTCAGCCCTAGATTAGATCAGCACCAAATTAACAATAATTTAAATATCCTATTTAAATCACTGAATTTTACTCAGGGATTATTATTTTTTTGATTAATTTGATCCCAATACCAAAATAGCAACTATAATAGCAACAAACAACCTGTAACATGAGCAGATTATGCTTATTAAAGATTGGAGTGAGACCAATCAAGGACTATACAGGGTGGGATTGAATGTACTGGAAGCAGGTATATAGTAGAGGATTGCAAATTCGATCATCAATAGGAGTAAAGGACCTCAGCCTTGTGAAGGTTTTGTGCCCCAGTGTAGGGGAATGCCAGGGCCAATAAGTGGGAAAGGGTGGGGTGGCAGGCATGGGGAAGGGGGAGGCAAAAGGGGTTTGTTCTTGCTTTTGTTTGTTTGTTTGTTTGTTTTGGAGGGGAAGATGGGAAAGGGAAAATGTACATGTAAATAAAGAAAATATCTAATTAAAAAAAAAAAGATATATCTCAAAAAAAAAAAAAAAAGATTGGAGTTGAACCTTTGCTGTTTCTTTACAAAGTTGATTATACATCTTGGGAATCTCATGAGTATTTCAACATGCTAAAAAACAAGAGTTTCTCAGAAATATTTAAAATGTTCAAGATCATTGCATTTAATTTTTATACAACGAATATATGTAGAAATAGCTATATTATAATTGTTTTACACTATGATCTATATTTTATGTCACAATTAAATAACTTTAATAAAAAGCTAATATTCTCTAATGTGTGTACTAACTCATATTTCTAGATGCTTTCTTGTTAAAATGTGTCAATTATATCATAACTGGCTAGTGACAAACCACATAGCAATTGTGGTTTGTTGTTATTAAGACCATTCATAGGGACTTGAGGTTAATTTATTTATAACTTTTCAGGCAAGTTCTTGTACTTTCAACTTTTTCAAAATTTCATATTTTCATTTTCTATATGACATCCCAATAGGAGCAAGCTTTATGCTACGAATATTTTCTCATTGAGATAGTTGTGCAGAAATCATCAGTCTTTTTCAGTGTTCACGTTGCGTAGGGATTACCTTCTGCCATTCTCGTCTTTCCTTGCTGTAACTTATTACTATTTTCATATGATGCTCCCATGAGTCTTGGGGCAAGATTCAAAGTTACATTACACAATTCTGAAGTTCCTCCTTACTCTCCCAACTTTAGACACACAACTGGTGCATATGTGTATATGTTAGAGTGTGTGTGTATGTTTGTGAGTGTGTTGTGAATGGATCTATATGCATGTGGCATGTGTATGCACATCCATATAGAGTCTTAAGGTTGATGTCAAGTGCCTTTCCTCGACTTTTCTCCCCTTTCTATATTGAGAGCATATCTCTCAGTTAACCTATAGCTATCGTTTCTGGCTGCCTGGTTCACCAGATTTTTCTAGTATTCCAGCTGTTTGTGTGAGTTGGTATTACACATGTGCAACTTGCTTTTACAAGTCCTGCTATCCAGACTTAGGTGCCAAGATTTCAGGACAAGACTTTTACCCTATGAGCCATCTTCCCAACACACAACTATTCTCAACAAATGTAGTCCAGTAATAGCCATAGACTACCCTTAAAAGTGCTAAAATGCTGTGTTTAAATGTATTCCACATATTTTGCAATTGCCATTTGAAATACTTAGTGTAGTCAATATGTGGTTGAGTCCTTTGTGATTATTAAGATCTGGACCACAGGCTAGTAGTAAAGAAACATTTCTGTATGCTTGTAAGATTACCAACGTTGTCCTTCCATAACACCTTTGCAAGAGCAGTGCCAGAAGGAAATTTAACAAGCTGAGATTCCATTCTTAGCTATAGCTCCCCAATGATCTCATTTATTTTTATCCACCAAGAAATATACTGTTCCCCATACCCAGACTTTTAACATTCTTTATCCATACCAGAGCGATTGTCACCTGTATCTTATCTAATGCTCAAGGAGTATGTCTTATTTTTTTCTGCCATACCATCTACCTGATTGATAGATACACAACAAATAACCAAAAAAAATTATTTGAAGAAACATAGCAGCTGAGGGTAAGATAGGTAGGATGTGATTTTACTGGACCATATTTGTATCCCAGTGGTGCTGGTGATAATGAAATTGTCCAGTCCCAAAGAGGAGAGCTGTGGCTACGCTACTAAGGGCGAGGGAGAGTATGGCTTTACAGCACTGCAATGACATCTTTACGGTAGAATCATTTTCCTAGCAATACTCATTTGAGTGATCACTACTTTTAGTATATTGGCTCATATTTACCTTTGCCTGCTCGCATTTAGGCTCAGCATTATAGGGAAATATTGAATAGTAAGAAAGGAGGAGGGAAATAATAGTCTCACTGTACAGCAAAGCACATCTGTGTGATTCATTTCCAAATTCTTTGTACTCAAGGAAAATAATTACAGTGTTCACTCCTAAAAATGGTACAGGGATGATTATTAAACAGATGTACAGCTATTTGTCATTGAGGTTTGACAATTTCATTTACAAACTAACGTGCTTATGTAAGAGCTCTGGATCAAATCTCCACCATCTGTGTTGGTTTAAAAGCTTCTTTGGGACATGTGCTGTGTACAGTACTGAAGCGGTTCTTTTGTCTTACGAACAATTGGGTATGTTGTTCTGTGGGATTGTACTCTGGCTTCTCACTCTTTTATTTACCCCAGGGGAAACTCATCTGAATAGTTATTATTTTTATCTAGATACAATTCACTGAAAGCTATATATGTCCTGCGATAAATGTTTTAAAGCATTCATGCCAGGAATTCTAAGGTATGAGTCTTACAGAGTTCTGCAGCTAGCAATATTGCTTCTGAGTCAGTAGTCACACATAATCTAGATTACTGTTCTGACTTGACTGTTTAGTAGTTATGGATCTTGGGAAGGCTGATGGCTCTCTTCTACAACTTATTTTTCTTGAAGTTAGTAAAATGAAGTATGAGCACACATTTGTAAGAAGGTTGGTCTTAGAAGTTTTCAGATTTTGGAGTCTTTTTCTTTTCACAGTGATTTCTTGCAGAGATAGCACCTAAGTCTAAATCCAAAATCTTTTATTATACACACTATACTCTCATAGCCTAAAGCGAAATTTGCGCAAGAATTTCACTGTACACTGGAGCTGGTCACAGGAAGACAAATATGAAGTTTCTATGTATTAATGTCATATCCAAACACAAAAGGATGCAAAGTTTGGAGGACTTCAAATTCCAAATTAGAGGCATTTATTAGGAACAAATACTGACTAAGGACTAAACATTAATGCATGGAAAGCCCCATAAAACTACAATCCCTATTATTAGAAAAATATTTAAAACTGGCTATTATTGGCTAGTTCAGAATGTCCTGCAAATTAAGGAAAGTGCCTCTAAAGCTATGCCAGGTGTTAGGAATAATGTAAATGGAACAAATCTCTAGTCACCAAAACAGAGTTTTAAATGCAGCTTCCCCTGCGTCACTCTCTTGTTTAGGTAGATTTTGTGTCTTCGATCTTAGCAAATAGAAAAATTGGTCTATGTCTTTAGGAGGTGATTTGAATGGAGACATTGTGAGATATGTTGACATTAACTGATGGTGTTCTCAGTTTTATGTCAAGACTTTTGATTTCCTAAGAAGAAAATGTTTATATTTAATATTCAGGGGGTCAAATTAACTTACAGAGTGCCGAAAGGACTCATACTGCTTTTCCCAAGGTTTCTTGATCTCTTATTTTTTTTCTTCTTTTTTTAAATTTATAACTTACCTGTGGTGAAACTTTGTAAGCAATTCAGGCACAATGCAATACAATTGTTTTGTTCATTATTCCATTAAGATTTATTAGCTTTTGGTGTACACATCTGGATGATAATTTCCTTTAAGTATTCTTAGCCATGATTTACTTTTTTGTATACTTCGTATGCTTGCTGTATGTGTATGTGTTTGTGTGAGCATCCTCACTTCTGTGTTTGTGCACATATAGAGATCAGAGTTTCTCTTCTGTTTTTTTTTTTCAGTTTTTTCCATCTTACTTTTTAAATCAATGGCTCTCACTGAACCCAGAGCTCAATGATAAAGATAGCTGGCCTTGCTATGAACACCAGGAAGCCTATTGCCTCTACCTCATTATTGTAGGAGTTACAAAAATGTACTAAATCACCTAGATTTTTTGGGGTGAGGTAGGGTGCTCAAACAAAGGACTTTAAGCTCCTTTGCAGGCATTTACTTATTGCAATATGTCCCAAGTGTTCTTGTTTATTTTCCACCATTTAAAGTGAGTGGGCAGAGAAGAGTTCCTAGTGCATTTTGCTGTGTCTTCTCCTACTCTGTGTCTGGTTGGCTTCACGGCAATTGATGCTATAACATTATAGGAGGGGCTTTTGCCGAAGGAAGAGAGACTCCATACAGTTGGCTTACATTTTGTTGTGACAGTTATAAAAGGTCAGTTCAGGGATGTTTGATTTTGAACCATTTATTTCTACAATTGCATCAGTTACTGGCTTGGGAAATAAAACCAGCCTTATTTCCCACAGATAATGTTGTCTGGTCAGCAAAGACAAATAGAAAACCTGAATTAAGTTTGAGTGTCATATAATGGTCACCAGCTTCTACATAATCTCCTGCTTTGTCTCCTGTCTGTGCTTTGGGCAAGTTGGGGAGCTGTTGTTCTGTCCTAAGCCTGATACGCTGGCTAGTCATAAGAATCAGTTTCTCCATATGGTGGAAATCCCATCATGCCTGACACCAGAATTTTTAGCAGCCTGACAAAAGCAGGTGAGTCCCTCTGGGCCTACATAACCTGCCCAGTGCCAAAGTTCTTAGGCTTTTACTCAAGTAGAGAAGCCTTTTGTCTCCTGCTTTTTCATGATAGCAGAAACCAGGGCCATCAACTCTTCTTAGCATCCATTACTTTCAGCATCCTACTTTGATGGAAAAGCTTCTCTCTCCTTCTTTTCTTAAAACAATCAAGATATTCTCTAATGTGCCATTCGAATTACTTTTTGAATTGATCATACTTACAAGAAGTATGTTTTTCATGGACTGGTGATAGGGATGGTAATTGTCAAGCCTGAGTATAAACACTAACTAGAATTTTTCTTGCAACATTGAGTTCCTTGTGTGCAACTTTAATTTCCTTTTACTTTATATAACCAGTAAGATAGGAAATGTCGGTGAATGATAATTATTTTCTGTTTCTATTCTTCCTGCCTTAGAAAATGAATTCAGAATATTGTCCTCGCGGGATACCCCTCTCTGTTAGGAATTTTGATCTTGTTTATTTTGTAAGCCTTGCTGGTTTTCAAGGTCGTGGTGTATAAATTTCTTTCTCAACCTTCCATGTTTTTGACCACTGGGTCTACATATTTTCTGATTGTGAATGGGATATGAATTAAATCACAAAATGAAATACTTTTACATTTCATTTTTCTCTAATAGTTTTAAATAACTTCTTAAAAATATTTATTTTGTGTTAACTATACAAATCCATCTCTTCACTGCTTTGCCCGTTAGCAATTTAATGAATGAAAACAATCACTATTTTCTTAATGAGATCTGTATTTACAGGTTTCTTTCTTAAAGAAAACCTGGGTTAATATTAAGGAAGATAATAAGAGAATCATTGTGATAAAGATAAATGTTATTTTAATTAAAACAAATCTAATTTAGGAAATATGAAAACTATCCAGAAAAGCCAATTAACATCATTCAGAGCTTGAAGAAATTTTTGTATCCAATTAGTGGCACTGCTTTATTATTTCCTCATTTCAAGGAAATGCTTTAATTTTGTTAGCTAGCATGACATTTGGAGCTGATTATTGAGTTCCACTGAGGTACATGATCCCATGAGGACTTCTGTTACTTGTGATAACTACATCTATCTCTGTGTACTCCCGACAAGCCATTAAATTTGCCTTGTCAATGGTTTCTACACTAAGGCAGTTTATCATCAGTGAAGGCTGCACTGTCTACCCTGCAGATTAAATTAGGGACTGGATCAAGACTTAACATTAATGTTCATACTTGCTAATTGGCACTATATCCATGGGATATCATAATCAATTGGAAAAAAAATCTTTTCTTGTTCATTTTGTTTTTCTTTGAAACTTCTTGAGACACTGTTAATGTTCACAAGTGACAGATGATGACATTCCAGGAAATGACTGTGTCTTAGTCAGGGTTTCTATCTTGCACAAACATCATGACCCAGAGTTCTTTATTCTTAATTTTAAACAACGCCACTACCCATCAAACAAATTTGAATTTTGAAGCGGTATTACAGAGCAATAGTGATAAAAACTGCATGGTGTTGGTACAGAGACAGGCAAGAAGAACAATGGAATAGAATTAAAGACCCAGAAATGAACCCACACACATATTGTCACTTGATCTTTGAAAAAGGAGCTAAAACCATCCAGTGCATAAAAGAGCTCCAACTGGAGGTCAGCATTGTAGAAGAATACAAAATGATCCATTTTTTTTACTAGATATTTTCTTTTATTACTTTTCACTTTCCCCTTTCCCACTTTCCCCTTCAAAAAACCCCCTATTCCCAGGTAGAGCAGTCTCATGATTGTCCTTTCTTCAGTCTCTGCTCCATACTTTGTCTCTACAACTCCTTTCATGGATATTTTGTTCTCTCTTCTAAGAAGGATCTAAGTATCCATACTTTGGTCTAGATCACTTGAGTAAAAGAAATGTGGGCCCATAGTCTCTCGGCTGCCGATGCCTAAGGCTGCAGGACACTTTAGATAAAAGGAGGCAATGTATAATTGTGAGATATTTTATTATAGGAAAGAGAAAAGAATGCAGCCATAACCATGGAGAGAAAGAGAGAGAAAGGAGAAGAAGAGGAGAAGAGGAGAGAGAGAGAGAAAGGAGAAGAAGAAAGCAAGAGAGCAAGAGAGGAAGAGAGGGCAAGAGAGAGGACAAAGAGCATGAGAGGAAGAAAGGAAGCAAGAGAGAAGGGAAGGGCAATCTGCCCCTTATATTGTGTGAGGTTGAGCTGTGGGGTGGGGTATACATGGCTGTGGTCAGATGACTGGGGGTAGGGTCCAGATAGAATGCTGGGAGCTTGGGGCATTGTGTATGTGGCAAAACACACATCTCCTGCAGGGCGTTGTGAGAGGTTGTGACTGAAACCAGAGCCAGGGTCCCAGGAGTTATGGCTGAGCACCTTCTGTCCCTTGCAAGCAAAAACTATCTCCTACTGGGGCTTCGGGGTTCCAGACCTATTATTCCAGGTTGCCTGAACAGACCACTGCCCTACAAAAAAGGCTATGAACTCCCTGGAAATCAAGTTACAGATGGTTGTGAGCCACTGTGTGAGTGTGTGTGTGTGTGGTGTTTATGTGTGCTAGAAGCTAAACCCAGGTCCTCAGGAAAAGCAACAAGTGCTCTTAACAGCTGAGTCATTTCTCCAGCCCCCAGAAAGTTAATATTTTCTTTTGTTTTCAGTCATTCCTCCATACAGTTAAAAGGGTAAAAATTCTCAGGAAGTAATATATCAGCATAGTAAGTCAAAATAAATAGGAGAAACCAATCTGCAAACAACCTCATTCATCATTGAGTTGCTTCTACACTTACAGAATTATATAGTGAATTTTTTCTACATTATCACACAAATTGCCATATTACTTCAAAAAAATAAACCTGTTTACATGTTCCACTTAGAGAAAATGTATAGATAGTTTCAAAAGCACAAAGATTAATATGATCATTTAAAAGACCCGTGTCCTTAAAGTATTGTAACTAGAGACAATGCAGATTAGCAATACTGGTGTGATTGCCTTTAACCAGGTCTTGTGATGTGCATGTAATTAGTTATACATGACAGAGAATGTGGCCTTCATTACAAAGAACTCTTAAGCATGTGTCTTTAAGAAGAGACAGGGAAGTCCAACAGTGGTGGCAAATGCTTTTAATCCCAGCACTTGGGAGGCAGAGGCAGGTGGATTTCTGAGTTTGAGGCCAGCCTGGTCTACAGAGTGAGTTTCAGAACAGCCAGGGCTACACAGAGAAACCCTGTCTTGGAAAAAAAAAAAAACCAACCAACCAACCAACCAAACAAACAAAAAAGACAGGGAGAAAAAAAATCTTAACACAGAGACTTACTTAGTCTCCACCCTTTAGAAGAAAAACACATAAATCTTTCCCCTCAACAAGTGACATGATATTAATTTATACTAACACAGTCCTGATTCAACTCTACTTTGGGGTGACCTTTTAGAAAATTATCTTGCCTGGTTGAAATCATGGAATCCTTAATAACTCATCATATGTCTGAAGAAAGTTGATTTACATTATTTGCCTGAAGGATAGGCTATTTCTAAATATGTGTATGTGTGCATGTATGCATGTGGTGGGGGGCATGCACGTGTGTGTGTGTGTGTGTGTGTGTGTGTGTGAAAGCTCATATTTTCTGGAAGAAATACTTATTTTCTTTTGAATTTATATATAGCCTTTTAACCTGGGTAATCTTAGCTATCTTAGCCAACATTCCTTCACTTGGTGACATATTGTAAAGAATCATTGATTTCTTCATTTATTAATTGCTGTTGAATGATACTGTTATTTCTTAAAAAGTAGAGAAAGTACTTAAGAACAGTAGTCATTTATAGTCCCAACTGTAGAAGTTCATTGCTCCTTGACAGTCATCAATATCTTTTGCTTCTTGATAAAGTGAGGTATGGTTGTCACAGCCATGATTCAGTTGTCTAGGGCTAAGGTCATAACTTGGAAATCACTTTTGTTATTCTTGGTCTTCTGAACTTAAAAGAGATTTTTCAGATACTTATAAAATCATTTATTTGATGCCACATTCTAGGAGAACACAGGACAAAATAAAACAAATTCTTGACCTCTGGGAATGGTTTTGTCATTGAAAATTGAAAGCATGATTTCCATAGCTGTATTTTCTTTGACTTTGGCAAGGGTAATGGAGCTCACACTTGTGTATATTGATGACCAAGGTCTCTGTTCAAATGATGAGCAAAATGTTTTCTGGCATTTTTAGCACCAAAACAAAGAACAGGCAATTTGCTGCTGCACACTACAGGATGAGAAACATGCATTAAATTTCATGTTATGTGGGCAGTTCCCAGATGGTTTCATTTCAGTATTAATATCTTTTAAACTCACATGCCCATTTTTGTATTAAAATGTGTCCTGATAATTTTATGCCAGTTGAAAGACACTGTACCATTTCCTAGAATTTAACACTAATAGATCTGTGTAATGAATAATGTTTGTACTCTAGAAGCAGTGGCTAAATGATAACAAGTCTAAGCCAACTCTGGGCTACAAGTGCAGGGAAAACCCAAGATACATTATGAGAAACTGGTACAGAATTTGTTGGATATGTGCAAGGCCTTGAAATTGACTTCTGGTTACCATATGGGATGTAATAACATATGGTTTTATTACAACATAAGTTAAAAAAGATGGAGACAAAGAGCAAGAGAACACACAGAACATAACAAATACCAACTAAGTAATGATGTTGTTACACACAACTGCTGCTTCCACAGACATAATTCTATATTTAGAACTGAATTGAGTTTATGTAAAAGAGAGATTATGACAATTCACTGAATAAATATGTCCAGAATGACATTCCACTCTATCAAGTCCATGTGCCAAAGAAATTTTCATGGTGAAGAATGTAGCTGTTCACACGAGCAGAATAATGGAACTGAAACTATTAGGAAAAGGCTTGTAGATTTACTTACCTTTGTGATGGAAGCCATTCGGCATAGTCCTGCAATTTGTAGGAAGGTCAGTTTGATTCTACTTATCATCTATTAATGAATAGAGCTTAGTAGTTGACCTAGGCCAGTGTATTGCCAAGTCTTAACTTTTTATGTCTAGATCACTTGAGTAAAAGTCATTTGTATAACACCTTTCCAATCAAACAACTGATAAATTTGAATTTTAAAAAATCACTGACTGGTAGGTTGGGGAGAGTTCCTTCTCACAGGGAAAAGGAAAGGGGACAAGGTGAAAAACTCTGGGGGAGGACATAGAGGGGAACAAAATTTGGAATGTAAATGAAATAATGAATTAAGAAATCACTTAAGATGTATTTTAGAAGAAACATCAGAAAATATTCTCATTTCTTAGTCATTGTTATTTGAATGAGAATGGCCCCATAGGCTTTTTTGTTTTGATATTTGGTCCCCAATTGGTAGAATTTTTTGAGAAGGCTTAGGAGGTTTGGCTTTGTAGGAGATCCCTCACTTGACGTGGACTTTGAGTTTTTAAATATCCACACTATTCCTAGTTAGCCCCTTCTGCCTCATTCTTGTGGACCAAGATGGAAACTCTCAAATTCTGCATAAGCACCATGAATGCTTGCCTGTTGTCATGCTCTCTGCCATGATGATCATGGTCTCTGATCCTGTAAACTGTAACTATCAAATAAATTCTTGATTCTATAAATGGCCTTGATGATGATGTCATATTTAAGTAATAGAAAAGTAATTAAAATGGGGTCCTAGGATTATCTTTTGATTGAATATCTAAAATGCTATTGAAGAACTTAGATTTCAAACAAACTCATAGCAAAGACTGATTACAGCTAAGTGACAAGAAAAAAATAAAGGGCAGAGAAGGTAAGGGCAAACACACATGGTTAAGCATGAATTTTAATCCTAAGTGGACTGACACAGACTATGCTTTATTCCTCTCAGATCATTACAAAATAATTGTAAACTGTTGCAGAGTCACTAAACCAATTCTGTCACAAAGCTGCCAAAGTTTTAGTTTTTTAAAAAAAGTAAAAGCAGATATTAAATACAAGAGATTTAGATATTAAGTACAGACATTATTATGCTTATATATGAGTAAAGTTAATCATATATACTTATATATGAGTAAAG
>JADRCD010231377.1:19118-45076 GCA_019843815.1 Montemys delectorum
CTTATATATGAGTAAAGTTAATCATATATACTTATATATGAGTAAAGTTAACTTAGGTTCAAACAAGACAGACACAATAAACCAAACATAATTCAGTGGGTGAAGAGAATGCTTTAAAGATACAGTTTACTAGAGGTCACTCAAGGACAGCCTTGGAAGTAGATATTTGTATGAATAATAGATAAGAACTGTTGTCTTAATTTTTTTTTTTTATTTTTTGTATTTTCTTTATTTACACATACATTTTCCCCTTCCCATTTTGTCCTCCAAAACAAACAAACAAACAAAAACAAAAACAAACCCCTTTTGCCTCCCCCCTCCCAATTCCTGTCCCCCCACCCTCTCCCACTTATTGGCCCTGGCATTCCCCTACACTGGAGCACAAAACCTTCACAAGGCCGAGGTCCTTTACTCCTATTGATGATCGAATTTGCAATCCTCTACTATATACCTGCTGCCAGTACATTCAATCCCACCCTGTATAGTCCTTGATTGGTGGTTGGGTCCCTGGGAGCTCTGAGGGTACTAGTTAGTAATTGTTGTTCGTCCTAAGGGGCTGCAAACCCTTCAGCTCCATAGAACCTTTCTATAACTCCTTCATTGGGGACCGTGTACTCAGTTCAATGAATGGCTGTGAGCCTCTACATCTGTATTAGTCAGGTATTGTCAGAGTCTCTTAGGAGTTAACTATATGCTTGTCCTTCCTTCCGTCTCTGCTCCATAGTTAATCTCTGCCACTCCTTCTGTGGGTGTTTGATTCCCCTTTTTAAGAAGGAATGAAATGTCCACCTTTTAGTCTTCCTTCTTCTAAAGTTTCTTGTGGTTTGTGGGTCGTTCTTCCTGTAATCCAAACTTCTGGGCTAATAACCACTTATCAAAGAATGCATACCATGTGTGATCTTTTGTGATTGAGTTACCTCACACAGGATGATACTCTCCAGATCCATCCATTTCCCTAAGAATTTTATAAATTCATTGTTTTTAATAGCTGAGTAGTACTCCATTGTGTAGATGTACCACACTTTCTGTATCCATTCCTCTGTTGAGGGACATCTGGGTTGTTTCCAGTTTCTGGCTATTATAAATAAGGCTGCTATGAACATGGTGGAGCATGTGTCCTTATTACATGATGGAGCGTTTTGTGGGTATATGCCCAGGAGTGGAATGGCTGGGTCCTCTGGTAAAACTATGTTCAATTTCCGGAGGAACCGCCACACTGATTTCCAGAGTGGTTGTACCAGTTTGCAATCCCACCAGCAATGAAGGAGTGTTCCTATTTCTCTGCAACCTCTCCAGCATCTGCTGTCACCTGAGTCTTTTATCCTAGCCATTCTGACTGGTGTGAGGTGGAATCTCAGAGTTGTTTTGATTTGCATTTCCCTGATGACTAAGGATGTTGAACATTTCTTTAGATGTTTCTCAGCCATTTGGTGTTCATCAGTAGAGAATTCTTTGTTTAGCTCTATGCCCCATTTTTTAATAGGGTTATTTGGTTCTCTGGAGACTGACTTCTTGAGTTCTTTGTATACATTGGATATTAGCCCTCTATCAGATATAGGGTTGGTAAAGATCTTTTCCCAATTTGTTGGTTGCCGTTTTGTCCTATTGACAGTGTCTTTTGCCTTACAGAAGCTTTGCAACTTTATGAGGTCCCATTTGTCAATTCTTGATCTTATAGTAGAAGCTATTGGGGTTCTCTTCAGGAAGTTTTCCCCTGTGCCTATTTGCTCGAGGTTCTTCCCCACTTTACTTTCTATTAGTTTCAATGTATCTGGTTTGATGTGGAGGTCCCTGATCCACTTGGACTTGAGCTTTGTACAAGGTGAAAGGAATGGGTCGATTTGCATTTTTCTACATGTTGACCGTCAGTTGAGCCAGCACCATCTGTTGAAAAGACAGCATTTTCAACAGATGGTGTTGTCTTAATTTTTTATGGTCAGTTATTGTTGGGGATAGGATATTTAGAAACCCTCTTCATGAAACAGTTAATCTGTTAACTCAAAATAACAGATGCAGAATCATGCTAATTGTGATACAAAGTTAGATCTACTGAAAGTATTGGGTAGTAGGGCTCTACTACTGTCCCTGCTGATATTTTGGAGTGCACAAGTTGTATTTCCTATTGAGGTGTGTCACTTTTTAACAATCACTTCAACAAAACCGAGATGATTTCTGACTTCCCAGTTCTGAACATGCTAAAGAGCAAGGACTTCTTCAGAGATATCTGAACCACTGCAGTGATTTCTGAATATGTTTATGTCATTATGTGCTATTATTATTTATAAAAATTCTGAATTGCAATGCTACAAAAGGGACTCTATATTTTTGATAACTTAATAATTATTTTTACAAATCACTGTTGCAAAACAGACATATTTGTATTGTTTACTGGCTAGTGTGAAGGCCTTGGAAATAAGTTTAAAGCTCTGTTTCTATGTTCAGATGAGGGAATATTCTGGTGAGCACTGTTGGGTGACGCCAAGAGACAGTATCTGCTATTGGCTTACACATCCTTACAACTTGAATTGTCTGGCCTCTGAAGCTGTGTGTAACAAAAAGAAATGGAACATTGGCTCACCCTCTTTTGAAATCTTGTAAATCAAAATGAAAACATTCTCCCATGTTATGAAATGATGCTGCCATTGTAAATGATGTCCCTAAGATAAAATGCTTAACTTGAAAGAAATTTACAAAATGCTGTTTACAAAAATGAAAGGAGGGTGTTACTGACCATTCTTGCAGAATGGTAAACCACCTCCCCACCTCTTTGTCACTTCTAATAATATACTGGATTTTGGACAGACCTAAAAGAATCTTCCCCTATGAGAAGGGAAAAATCATATCTAAAATCCGAACATGTGGTGTGAGATTTTGTAGCTGCACAATAAATAGAAGAGTGCACTTCTCTTTGCAAGGTTCATGCATCTGTATCTATCCAACAAGATCTAATTTTTATTTATTTTTTAGCCCTTGAAGAATTTGTGAAAACTCACAAATATATAATAAAATATTAAGCTCTAAAATGTGTAGCTCAGAAAAAAATGATGGAAGGCCAATAAAGGATTTGGGAAAGCTGATTTGGGCAGGCTGGTGAAGCTGAATAGAACATGAATGGAGAAGTCTCAGCATGACCAGATGTAAATCACAGTTTGGGATCCAGTCATCTAACAATAAGCACACAGTGAGGAATTACAGAAGTCATGGTTCGAAGACCATAAAATCTATAATATATAGAGAGAAGTAGAGCAGAGGGAAAACCTTCTAAGTGGTTCCTGATAGAGAGCAATAGAAGAAAACCTAGGAAGTTATTAAGGCTATATATTGATTTCATATTGCTGCCATATGAATTCTATATGGTGGTTTAAATTATGAAAGATTATGTGGATCCAGTCCTGGACATCAGAAGTGCGACTTCTATCTACTGGCTTAAGACCAGATTTATGAGTTTCTGTTTTGTTCTTCAGACTTGGGAAAGAATCTGAGTTTTCTCCAGAATGAAGAGGTTTCCCTCATTCCCTGAATGCCTCAAGATGGTCACTGGGCATCTCACATTGCCTTTCTCTCCCTCTCTTGTGTTTCTATTCCTTGAGAACCAAGTTTGGGAGAGAGGAAAAATGACCTTCAGTTAAAGATTTGCACAGTTATATTGGACCTACTCACATAGTGCTACATTATATCTCTGTTTCAAAGTACATATTCTGAATATGAGTTGCAAAAATCTCCTTATCATGTTACACTATGCATTTACAAGTTAGAGCATTAGGTGTAGGGTTAGATTTTTTTTCAACATATTTCATTTAGGATTCTTAAATCTGTCAACTTCCCTTTTAACCCACCAACCAGAGATAAGGGAGAAAGGTTAATAGGAAAAGAAAGTTGTAGAAGTGTTTAGAAGTAGTTCTCTAGGGTGATTCCACTTTTCATTGTCAGGGTATCAGCACTCTCGTCCAACAGCAAACATCAAACATGAATCAGGAGAAGTGGCATGATCCAGCAGAAACCACAAAGCTCTGCTGATTCAGCACAAGTCAATGGAAACAGCCAGAATCAGGCAGAAAGGATACCATGAGAACTTCTTTGGCATGTTTCTCTTTCTGAAGTGAAAAAGAAGACCAGTGATAAGTGATAAGAGAAGACCAGTGAAGACCAACCTAGTGAAGACCATTGAAGCATTGTAGGCCATCTGCAATGCAAGTGCAACTTTACTGTCTATGGAGTTCTATTTATATTCTTTCCAAACATCATGCACCCTCTCATGTGTCTGTTTTCAGCAAAACATCACATGTCCTCTCATAAGACAGTTCCTAGAAAACATCATGTGATACAACCAAGTTTTTAAAGAAACCAGTAATTTCCACTTCAATTACGCATAAAAATATTTGGAGACAATTATTCTGTCAAGGACAAGAGGAATACCATAATCCAGTAAAATCATGTCACTGATTTTATTTTTAACATCTTTATTTTTTATTAGCTATTTTCTTAACTTACATGTCATATGACATCTCCTTTCCCAGGTTCCCTTCTGAAAAAAAGAAAAAAAGAAAAGACAAAAAATCCAGTTCCCTCCCCCTCCCCCTGCTCATCAACCCACCCTCTCCCACTTACCCTACACTGGGGCATAGAACCTTCAGCAGCATATGTCATTGATTTTTGATACTAAATGGATAGAGAAGACTTGAATTCTTTGCAGAGAACCATAATCAGTTGAAAATATAATGAGACTCTTAAAGTATGTGATACTCAAATAAGCACAGATTTTTAAAGTGCTTAAGAGACAAATGTAATGTAGAAGAAGCAGTGTGTATATGTAGGTGTGTGTACATGTATGGATGCAGAGGTGTGCATGCAGACATATGCATATATATGGAGGCATGTGTTAACCTTGGACATCATGCCTATGTCAGCATCCATCTTGTTTCTTAAGACAAAGTCTCTTATTAACTTGGATATCACCAAGTAGGCTAGGAAGGAGAGCAAAGAGCTTAGGAATCTACCTTCCTCTGCTTACTCAGAGCTTGGATTACAACCAAGTGCTAACAGGTATGTTTATTTTATTTTGGTTTTTTTCAAGACATGGTTTCTCCATATAGCTCTGGCTGTCCTGGAACTCACTCTGTAGACCAGGCTGGCCTCGAACTCAGAAATCTACCTACCTCTGCCTCCCAAGTGCTGGGATTAAAGGCATGCCCCACCATGGCTCGGTGGTATATTTATTGTTAACTTGTGCTGACAGTTGAACTCAGATCCTCACGTTTGTAGGGAAGAGCTTAAGTGACTGAGTTATCTCCCTGGCCCCAAATCAAACTTTCATTTTGTATATATGGTCATATTTTATTTTTACATGAGTGTATGAGAAGTTAGGAAATATAAGCTCTAAATATCTCTGTAATTTAAATAGAAAAATAAAATATAAAGGTGTCTTATATAAAACAGATGTGTCCAGATTCAAACAAACATGTTTTTACTCTCTATATAAATTCAAGAAGTAACTCATGAGGCAATATCGACAGATTTTGCAAGGCATCTTATATCTAGGATGGGAGAGAAAGGTAGCATTTTCAATAACATCATCCTTAGTCGTGATCACATGTTGGTTGTGTGGAGTTTTCATGTAGTTCAGTTGTTTCCATGTAAGATAGATAAATAAGCTGTTGGGGCTGTGACACATCAGTTCTTTGGGGCAGACGCTTCCTAGTACCTGCCACTTGTCCAACCTTACTTATTTATTCCAATAAAACCATGTAGGAACTGTTAGCACTAATATGTCTCACTTTCTTGTAATGCTTTGCTGGAGTCACACTGTCATTTTCATTTCTTCGCAAGCCATAGTGCTTAATAGAACTTCTTTGATAGCTCTATTTTTAAGGGTGTTCCAGACAGAGTTTTAAAGTTTAGTAAACAAAAGAGTTACCTAAAAGGAAAATCTTTCCCCTGATCAATGGCACACCTGGGTAAACAGATTTACTTATATGAAATTGTCTCTAAGAATGAGCCAGGAGAGGATGTTTTGGCAAGAGATGAGGCTTGCCTCTGATTTCCGATGAAGATTTTAGTTGAAGCAGTGTGTGTTCACTTAATCTTGTTAAATGTAGCACAAAACACTAAGTGTATTAGAGCGTGTACTTAAATGATAACAAACCCTGCTGTTCAAGCTAATGGGAAACAGTTCTTTTCTCATTCTGTTGCCACAGTTTAGCATTCCTTTAGACAGCACCCATACCATGGCTTCCTTGCCTCAGTACAATGAGATTTGCAGTTTTAAGTCTTTGTCTTTTTTTATTGGTAAGCAATTGGGTCTTTTTGTTCTTTATTTTTGTTAAAGGATAAATGTTGGGTGCAAAATTTTGTTCTTAAGAGTATCTAAGACACACAAATGCTCAAACAATAGAACTGTCATGAGCCCTACTGAGCCCATTGACAACTTGAGACCATCCTTTTCTATTGAGAAATGTTCTCGGAATTTAAAGATTACTATTTTAGGCTTTAAAGCTCCATGGAACTTTGTGGCTAGAGTGATGAGGGCACTGCCACAGAAGAGAGGATGGCTAAATCTTCCTCTATCTCTCCCTTTTGTTTTAAAACACTTTGAGGACTTGAGTCGACTTTACCTTCAGGCAGGGTGATGACCTCTGGATTCCCTTCAGCCTTGAACATCTGTAAAGTAGAAAGTGGCTATAAAAAGTTGAGAATACATCTTGAAATAGTTATAAAACTATATGGTCCCTAAAGCATTTCCTGAGTGAAAGAGCTGATACTATTTATCTCTGTTCTGTTTAACAGAAAAACTGCCATGGTAAAACATAAAGTGATTTCCCTCCTAAACTGCATTTAGAATTAATGAGGATGACAATGTTCTATTAGGAATTCCTGTTATTCTTTTTGAATACTTGTTACATAGATTTATCTTGCCCCACCTCTTATCTTTCCTGATAAGAGCAAGGGGATTTAATGGCAGACAGGGACTAAATGGTGGTTGTAACCTCCTACTGCTCCCTTGAGATGCCCCCTCAAGGATATTTGAATGGGCCTGAAAGACGATTTGAAGTCAGAATTGTCTCTGTTTGTGATAATAGTGGCCCCTAATTGGAGGTCATTCTTAGTGAATAATCAATAGCAGGAACTTTCTAGGCAGCAGGCGACTTCAGCTGAGACACTGCATTGACTCTTCCCTCCCAGTTTCCAGTGCTGTCATCTCCCAGGCATTTTGGAGTGAGTCCGTGCTCCTTTAGGCTAATTCGTGATATATAACTTAATATTTCCTAAATCAATTTAATAGTAAATCCTTTATATAGTGTCAATTGTATGACTTCAAGTTTCCTCTGCGTGAAAGTAAGGCGAAAAAAACATTCTATGTGATTATAAAGTCCAAGTTCTTAAAAGAATTTAAAAGTTTTAAGGTGAGTGAAATACAGACTGGGAATTGCACAGATTTAGCAGCAACGATGTCATTGCGATTGTTGGAGACACATATATCCTGTAGTGAAAAGGAAGCTACCTCACAGGCCTTGGCCTCACTCTCCATAATGGACCGGAGCACACCATAGCAGGCCCTTCGAACCTCAAGCCCTCCTAGGAGTTTCTAGCATAGAGACTCTGCCTGAGCAATGGCACACAGACCTCTTGTGGCCACTTTTTCTACATAAAGCTCTACGCTGCCTTCCGGGAAGCCAAACCACTACTGGACAACTGCGGTCAACTCTCAGATCTGAGGCCCCTTCTCCCCAAGGACATTCTGTGTTCTGGTGGCTAAAATAATGATTTCTGTTCTGGTCGGTGTAACTCGCAGAGGGCCAAGTCCATGAAGTTTGTGGATGGTCTGATGATTCACAGTGGAGACCCTGTTAACTACTGTGTTGACACTGCTGTGGGCCATGTGCTCCTCAGACAGGGTGTGCTGGGCATCAAAGTGAAGACCATACTGCCCTGGGACCCAAGTGGTAAGATGGGTCCCAAGATGCCTCTGCGTGATCATGTGAGCACTGTGGAACCTAAAGATGAAATCTTGCCCACGACCCTCATCTCAGAACAGAAGGGGGGGAAGCCAGAGCTACCTGCCATGCCCCAGCCAGTGCCTACAGCATAACAGGGTCTTGGCAGCTGGAACTGGAGGCTGGATGTTATCTTATAAAGACGTTTAATAAAATCTTGAGCAAAGGAAAAAAAAAAGAAAAGGAAGCTATATGTATAACAGGGAAAAGCATTATCATCTTAGTAATATGCTGCTGCTTTTCCTTCACAACTTTTCACAACCTTACTTCTGTCTAAATTCCACTTAGTATTTGTATGGATCCTGTGAGATGGGGGATTCTCTTTAGCATGCCTGCTTTATTAGATCTCAACTGCTACCATCCCTGCCTCAGGTATCTGTCTTACTTGGCCGCTGTTCTAACAACACTCCACTTCTTAATTCTAATTTATCTAGATATAATATTTTTTCATGAGTTGTACATTGAACCTGTTAGAAATTTAACCAATTTACAGGAATAACTGTAGTCATGGAAATATATAGAAGGGGCTGGAACGGTGTCTCAGTTGTTAAGAGAACTGACTGCATTATTAGAGGTCCTGAGTTCAATTCCCAGCAACTACATCGTGGTTCAAAACCATTTGTAATAGGATCTGATGCCTTCTTCTAGTATGTCTGAAGCAAGTGACAGTGTACTCACATACATAAAATAAATAAATAAATCTTAATATAAATCTATATTTATATCTAAACCTATTCCTACACACACACACACACACACACACACACAAAGAAACAGGTATAGTAACCTAGCCACAAAGACTTTGACCTACAGTATATCCTGCCTGCAAAAATAAGCTAGGCACAGAAGTTATGGGTGTAGAAAACCAATATTTTATTTGATTTAAGGGCCACTCTGTTAGAAAGAAATCATACCTGATACTGATTGGGTAACCAAGAATCAGACACTGTAGCCAAGTGACCTTGGGTAAAAACCAAACATGACTAGTCTAAAAAACAAATCAATAAAATGGCCACTAATGATATTTATCTATTCTCAAAGATCAATGCCTTATCAAGCTATCATCAAAATGGCTTCCCCTACCAGCAAATGGATAGCAAGAGAGAGATCTAGAGACAGACGCTGTGTAGAGAGATAGTCAAAATTGGTGATCTTAACCAAATCCCTCTCCTCTGACCTCAGAGAATCCTGCAGAAGAGAAGGTGGAAAGATTGTAAGAGTCAGAGAGTATTTAGGACATCATGGCCTTCTGAATAAATTAGCAAGAGCCTCTGAGCTCAGAGATAAAAACAGCAAGCACAGGAACTTCAGGGCTCTGTTCCAGTCCCTCTTCATATATTATAGCTATTAGGTTAGGATTTTAAGAGACTTCTGAATATGGGAACGAGTAGATTTCTGACTCATTTTCCTGCTCTTGGGAGTCTTTTCCTCCTGCTTGGTTGCCTGTCCAAATTCTGTATACAAGTTTTTGATTAATCATATTACACTTTATTTGGTCATGTTTGGTTGCTTTCTTTTCAAATCCTGTTCTTTTCTAAGGTGGAACAGAAAGGGATCTAGAGCAGAGAAAAGATGAGGAAAGGAGGAGGAGCTAGTGAAGAATTAGGAGTAAAGAGAGGATAAACTCTAACTAAGATATGCTGTATGAGAAAAGAATCTGCTTACAATAAAAATGTTTGCTTATATCGTATGCTTAGGTATCCAGCGGATTGTTTTTTTATGTGTCTCTCTTGGCTGATTATTCCATGGACTACCAGAGACATTTCTACAAGCATAATAGATAGAAATAGATTATAATAGAATGGAGAGATAGATTAGAATAGGATGGAGAGAGACATAGAAGTACAGCTTCATGAAAATAAGCTTACCTAGCATGCACGAATCCCTGTGTTGACTCTAAGAACACATTTTTTTCATTTAGAACCACACACACACACACACACACACACACACACACACACACACCTGTTCATATTTATCTTTTTTACTTATCCATATATATAAATGGATGAATATATAAAATAGGTAGATATGAGGTATGTAGATTGGTAGATAGAAAAATAGATGATAGATTTTGTTGTAGAACAATAGAACATAAAGAACAATATTGCTCAGTTCTAGAGTTGGGAATCCAAAAATACTTAGTCAACAATTTGTCATTCTAGGAGAACTGACAGTATCGTTTCAATCTAAGATCAAATGCCAACAGAGTGGTATAAATAGCAGAATGGTCTGAGCTTGTAGCTATAGTCAGGAGAGGAGCATGTTCTATTATAAGAGAGAGAGAGAGAGAGAGAGAGAGAGAGAGAGAGAGAGAGAGAGAGAGAGAGACAGAGACAGAGAGAGAGACAGAGACAGAGACAGACAGAGAGACAGAGAGAGAGAGGAAGAGAGGAAGAGACAGAGAGGGAGGAAAAGAGAGAGGAGGGAGGGAGAGAGAGGGGGAAGGGAGAGAGAGGGCAAGGGAGAAAGGGAATGGTAGAGAGGGAGGAAAGATAGGAGATAGAGAGACAAAGAGTGACTGAGAGGAAGAGAAAATAAATTTTAACTCCCACTCCCTCTGTTCTTTTTCTTATCCTCAGTGAATCAAAAGGCCCCAGCACCCCAGCAGGTTGGGTAGGGCTCCCCACTGAGCTCAGCTACGTCTTCATATATTGGTCTCAGAGAGAACACTTGGACAGACCTTGGAAACACACACAACAAAGTTGAACAACACATCAAGTCATTGGTGTCCCCTTAAATTGACACAGATTGTAATTATTAGAAGTGAGAGGAGAGTCGAGGCACTTGTTAAATTTGATGCACAAACAACAGCACTCTAGACAATAAAAGAACATTTCTATCTATAAATAGAAAATGAGAGGAAGCATGTGCTTTAAAATCTTGAGGAAAATAGGCCTTAATATTCAAAGTACCGTGTGTATTTATGAATTTCATGAACCCTCATTTGTGAATAAATTACAGCAAGAGGGAAGAATTCATCAGATTTTAAAGAAACTTGTTGGTGCGATGTAACAGAAAATAGATTTATTCTTATCACTAAGCTCTTGGGCTCATTTCAATCAGATGTATAAAAAGAAATGATGGTAAGTCATTTTCCTCAGTTTGGTTTATGCATACCTACATGAATTAATTATAGGTTTTAGACACAACTGGACTTTTAACATTCATGCGCCTGTTGGAGATCCTTAGATTATGAAAAAGAAAAGGAAAGATTCCTTGGGTGGTCTTGTTTATTGTGAGATTTACAGTTAATTTACTTCAAAGTTCAGCCACCCCAAGTAATGTTTTTATTTCTAGAGATCTTAACCTGGGGAATATGTAAGGACTTCAGCTGTACCCTCAAGCTTTCTTATATTAGACAGGAAATACTGAATGCATCTATATTTTGCTTAGGCTAAGTTCCAAGACTCTTCATCAGAAATACCCAATTGCTCCTGGGTTCCCTACTGAGGTGAACTCTATCGGCAGCTATGAGCAGATACACAAGTGCTGATTCTTGTCTATCTTTGGCTTGATGAAAATGGCCTTGATATTCAGCTATGGATGTGTGTGCACATGTGTATATATGTATATGTACATGTATATGTTCATGTATATATGTTTGTATATGTCATATATATGTGTGTGTGCATATGCATATACATGTAAGTTTTTTCATATTTGTTATTTTCCAGAATTTACATATTTTTTTTAAAATCAAGGCAATTCTACAATTTCTATGTTAGATTATATGATGTACTTTGATTTGGTTACTTGTGTGGGAGAGGAAATTTGGATGTGGAATCAAGGGTTTTCTGTGGAGAGTAGATGAGAAAAATGATTTTCCTTCTGATGAATAAAGAAAGCAACCTATAACCTAGGCATCTAGTTCATTTTTTCCTTTAAATTGCACAAAATCTCAGCAGCAATTTCTAGTTCTTAAAAGGCTTTATGAAATAAATTTTATGTACTGTCAGTGTAGAAATGCAAATATAGAAAACAGAATAGCTACAACAAGATATAGCAGGTGTCTTTGAAATATACTGTTGTTATGAAGTATCATGATTTTAAAATGACTAGCTATCAAGATAACATCCAGGTAGATAAACACTGGCAAAAACCAGTGTGGTTAAAACCCATCATATCTGTAATGAGCTGACTTATCTGTTGTCTTAATGTTTATGGACAGTTATGGTTATAAAACTTGACTATTAAATTTAAGTTAAAATTGTTACTTGATGTCACCACCTAAACATAATACATGTATGTAAACATCAGACTTTTAAAAACTGTATCATTTCCCTCACCCAATACCAGAAGCCCTGAGGGACAGTAGAAAGAATGGAAAGAGGCAACTTCAGGAGATAGGAAGTTGGGGGAGGGGGCCCTCCAGTGTGCACTAGAGATCTGGGAGGAAAGAGACTCTCAGGACTCAAAAGGAGGGACCTTAGAATGAAATGACTGACAGTAGGAAGAGGGAACTTATAGAGCCCACCTCCAACAGGAAGACAGGACAGCAAATGAGGGAAAGGGGGGACATTCCACAGTCACAACTCTGAACCTTAATTGTTCCTGTTTGAAAGAATTACAGGGATGGAAATGGAGAGGAGCCTGAGGAAAAGTAGGTCCAGTGATAGGCCCAAAGAGGGATCCAGCTCAAGGGGAGGTACCAAGGCCTGACACGGTTACTGAGTCTATGGAGCGCTCACAAAAAGGGACCCCTCATGAATGCCCTCCAAAAGACCCAACAAGCAGCTGAAAGTGTCAGAAGCTGATGTTTGCACCCAACCAATGCACAGATGCAGCTGACCCCTGTTGTTGAATTAGGGAAGGCTGAAAGAAGCTGAGCAGAAGGGTGATCCTGAAGGAGGACCAGCAGTCTTAATTAATCTGGACCCCCGACACACATACAGTAGTACACTTCTGGATCCTTGTTCATTCAGAGATGATGTACCTAACCCTCAAGTGACTGGAGGCTCCACCTCTAGGTCAGGTGGGTGGTGGGTGGGGGCATCCATGTGGAGACAGGCGGGGTGAAGAAGAAATATCAGATGTAGAGCATTCGGAGGGTTGAGGTGGGCAGGGAATGGAATGTGGAATGTAAAAAATATGATTTAATAAAAAAGAAAGAAAAAAGAAAAAACTGTATAATTTGAAATGTAAATAAAAAAAATATCTAATTAAAAAATCAATTATACTATGAAGCTGGGATATAGTTTAAATGGTAGAATTCTGGCCTCGTCTCATTGAGCCACTAAGGCTTCATTTTCTAGCGCTACATAAACGAGGTGTGGTGGTGCACACCTACATGTGTCGTAAATGAGAGGAGGATTGGGAGATTGAGGCCAGTTTTGGCTTTATAGCAACTCTGAAGTCATTCTGGGCCTCCAACACCCAGTTTTAAGAATAAGCAAATAAATAATTTAAAGTAAAATGTTGGCATGCAAGAAAAGAAACATTTATTGATATTGTTTTTATTTCTAAATTAAATGTGTTTGTGTGTGCACGAACACAAGTTGGTTTGTGTGTGCTTTTGTGTATGTGTGTGTTCTGTGTGTATGGGACACTGCTGTGTGAAGATATACATCATGCACTTATGGAAACAACTTCAGGTGTCATTCTTTAAGAAATATCTACCTAATCTACCTGAGTTTTGAAGTAGAGTCTCCTATTGTCTCATAGCTGACCTATCAGGCAAAACTTGCTGGTTACCAAGTCCCAGGAGTTCTGTGCCTTCTTCTGTTGTAGGTACTGTGCACTACTTTTTTTTTTTTTAAGTTTGGATACTGTGGATTGAATCAGGTCCTATGCTTGCAAGATAAGAAGTTTCCTACTGAGTCTTTTCCCCATGTCCCCAGTACCTACTTTTGGTGTCATGGGTGTTCCACAGTGCTGTTGAGTTTTGGTGGAGTCCTGGATGTCATGTGTTGCTGTTGCTTAATAATTTTCATGAAATAGTATGGCCAAGATTGATCTTAGCTGTGTTATATTTACATACTTTGAATTTTCTGTAAGGGAGGAATGGCATTACCAGGATTTCAGGTCTGTGTATTAGTTTTGGCTTTGCTATTTTGCGTAAGAGAAGTCTAATTATTCAGTGGTACCTAACAGGATGCAGAGATTGTAGTCTTTGAAAGAGAAATTTGGACACAGGAATTTTAGTTTTCACCTACTCTGGCTGGAGTATTATTAATAATGAAAATACAGACTTTATGTCAATTATATGATATCAAACATACTCATAATTTTTAAATTCATGGTTCCTGTTGTATTATAAATAATCAAATGATAACTCTCATAACTTAATTTGCAATTGGTATAATTTTGGTAGTTTTAAATATTTACAGGAGCTAGCAGGTCACTCTTCCTTGCATGTTATATTATCATAGGAAATATTTACAATGCTTAGAAGTTAGATAAATATATTCATCTTAAAACATGAAAAATTTCTTATGAAAATATTACTTTAAAAAGTTTTTTCTGTCTATAGCTTGTTCCAGTAAGGAAGCATGCACAGTTCATACGGTTCATATGCTCACAGTATGATACATCATCTCACGGAGCTGATATCTAATTTTAAGTCAGTGTCTCTAGCAAAAACATTTGGCAGTTTCTCAAAAATTTGTAAATAATACAAATATTATTGTGGAATACCTAACAAACAACTGAGTAACATTTGGTTTCTTGATAGACACTCATCAGGCTTAAATCATTACCAAAGAACACAAATTCTGATGTTTGGGGCTTTTGTACAGTGAGTATTTACCGTTAACTGCTCCTAACATTAGCAAATGTTGCTAACAGAAAATACAGCATGAATGTTAACTTTAGATTGTTTTCTTTACTATTGAGTAGAAAATTTAATGAGATATTCAACACACATGTCTGCCTGAATGTCCTGAAGTGCGTAGTTAAGGTTTCACCTATTTTAATAATTTGATCGATGTTGAAAATATGCAGCAGAAATATTAAATATACATTTGAGATGTCATTGCCAGGACAAGGAAAAAACTTTACAATTTTCATAAGCCATAAGGAGCATAGTCTTCATAACTTTCACTTTAAATAAGGTAAGCACATTGCAGAATTATTTTTAAAACTCTCTATATAAAAGAGGAAACCAAATACTATGGTTAGGTTAATCATATTTCATTACTTGTGGCTACAGAGATGAAACTTCAGGCTAAATGTCCAAACCAGTAAGAGTTGCAGCTTTGCTCCCAACTATCCTCCTGCAGATAGAGACCAGGCTGAAAGTCAGTGTTAATTGGTTTGTGACTTTTCCTCTATCAGAGATATGGCAACTATCTGTTTTCTCCAAAAGTATAGAACACATTTTCTTCAATGTCTTGCCCCTTTTTCTCTATCTGCTATAATATTCCATGTTGAAAATTTTTTTCTTGCAATTTAAAGATATACTGAAAACGACTTTTGCCCCAGATATGTCAAAACAAGAACTTCTCTATTTCTGTGAAGAGAAGTCATTCTTTACTTTTAGATAATGACTTTTCTTTACATTTCAGACAGTGCAGAGATAAGATGTTGGTTTTCATGGAATGCTGTAACAATAGTAGGGCTGGTGTCTCGGGATGTTCTTGTCTATCTTTACAATGTTGGTTATCATCAATGGTGCAAAATGACTGCAGGAAAGGGGAAATGGAAAAAGTAAACTCCAGCAACAGTTGTGTTCTTATGACAAAAGCAATTGCATTTCTAGAAATGCCTTGGCTCATTGAAAAAATGTACCTTGCCTCTCTGGAGTCAAAAATAAACTGTGTGTTGTTTTGGATTACTCTGGCTACCATAGCAATACTCCACAATCTAGATACCTTAAAAATATCTTAAAAAGGGAACCCATTTCTTCTGAGATTGGAAGTGGCAAATTAAACACCAATATCAATCTGCATTATTGTTGTTGTTCTTGTTCTTGTTGCTTTTTGTTTCTAAAGAAAACCTTTTCTCTGCCTTAAAATGGCCACTATCTTGTGCTATCTTTACATCATAGACCAGAAGAGAACTTAGGGAACTCTTCAAATTTTCCAGTGATAAAAATCTTATCAATACACTATTCTTCCTTCGTAGATTCAATCATACTTAAATTATCTCTTTAAAACTCCTCTTGCCAGACTCAGTCCCACTGGACTCAGTGACTTCTCCATTTCACTTCCCACGGGACACAATTCAGTTCACAGTTGATTATTTACCCAGAGCTGCTAGGGATTGAAGATTGGGATTATCATCTTTGTTTTAGATCAGGGTTTCCCATTCATGGAAACTGATATGTATTTTATTTATGTTTCATAGTATCCTAGGCTAGCTGATGCCAAAACCCATAGTAAGCTTCCCATGAATCATAATATTGATGTTGTGAAAACCAAAAAGTCTCCAGATATTACTCCTTGTGCATATTTGACAAGACAGTGCCAAATTTCAATTTCCCTTATGGAGAGCCACCAGCTTAAGCTGTGGTACGAGCAAAACCGTACTTTGGTACTGGAATTGTTGCCACATTCAAGAATTAAGAGACATATAGGTTTAACACAGCCATACTTTTTATTGGGCTTATTATCACATTCAATAATTAAGAGATATCTTATATAAGTTTTGAGGGATTTGTAGGCAAATTGTGAGATAGACAAAGAAGAGTGCTGAATCTATCCTATTGTCTTTTTCTAAATTTGAGATGATAGATTGATAGTAGGGTATCAGTTAGCTTTTCCTGATAAACCAAGTATGATTCACAGTCTAACACTTTAACCATTCTTTTATCTCTTTTATGCATTCATTGTCTATCAAAAGAACATTTTGTGTATTATGTATAGACTGTGATCTCTGGGAATCTAGACATCCATTCTCAGCAAAAATTCCCATTTTAACTCAATGTTCTAATTTTTCCTGCTCCAAAGGAATCATTTCATTTTTCACTGTCTAATTTAGACAACATCTCTGGAACTTAAAATGTATTTTACCTCTTTTGAAGAATTTAATAGAATAAACCATTACTACAGGTGTAAACCCTTTTGATTATCTTCAAATCAGTATATTAAAATCAGAATGCAAGGACCAACCTAACCACAATTTCTCATTATCTTCATAGTTCCTTTTGCTATTTTTAAAAAGGATTTCATTTAACCCCATATGTGTGTGTATATACTTGCAGGGTCAGAATTGTACCATTTTGGAAATTTGTTCTAAATACAAAATCATACGCTTAAAACAAAGGCATAAATTTAATTTTCTAAAAAGAATTCACTGACATGTGTTCAGCTTATGGTACATCATGAATTAGTAATGATTCTTAAATTAAAAAGTCCTGTGAGGAATTGAGGTAATATTAACATAAAATTAAAGTGAAGATAATTAACACTTTAAATTCTTTACAAATTTAATACCTCTTCTTATTGATTTTTTAGAAAATTTAGTAATTAATAAGTTATTAATTTGAATTATTTTCCATTAATTTTGTTAAGGGTTATATGCATAGTTATGTGTGTTGTACTTTTAAATTGTAGATTAGATGATGTCATAATTTACATGTCTATTCAACTAGACAAAGGAATTTCAATGAAGAAAATTCACATTTTGTCAAGCATTGCAGCACACTCCAACTTTACTCATATTCCTTTTTTAAATAATGAATCTGCTATAAAGATTATGAAATAATGGAGTTTGTTATGGTTCATGCATAATATGTTCCTTACTGATATTTGCCCATACTATCTTACCATCTCTCCTAACATATATATATATGTCATATGCATATATATATGTCATATGCATATATATATATATAATATGCATGCACTAATTGTCTTTGTGGATCTGATTTATTTCTCTCAACATACGATTTCCAATTCCATCCCTTTTCTTATAAACTGTGTAATTACGCTTCTACTCCCTATCCAGTGCCATAACATCCTTGTATATATATGTCATCTATGTGCACTAATTGTCTTTATGGATCTGATTTATTTCTCTCAACATATGATCTCCAATCCCATCCCTTTTCTTACAAGTCATATAGTTACATTATTCTTTGTTCCCAAGCAAAACTCTTTTGTGTATATACTATATCACAGTTTTAATCTGGCTAGTGAAAGAAATCAAGGCTAGTTGCAAATACTGGCTACTGTGAAGAATGCAGCACTAAACATTGATGGTTATGTATTCCTACAGTGTGCTGATTTAGATTCCTTTAAGTATATGGCCAGGTGGATTATTCAGTTCTTCTACTTTGGGGTACCCCAATGTAAATTATCACCAGCATTTGTATAGTCATTGTCTGTATACTTATTTTATGCATGTCCTTTTGCTTATTATCTATGGGATACATATCATAGAACAGTTGTAGAGCTTAGAGGACAACTAGCAAGAGTCTCTCCTTTCACCATGTGCATGCTTAGGATTGATTTCAGTCATCAGGCTTGCCATAGAATGCCTTAACTTGGAGAGCAATCAACGCTAGCTCTTCTTGGTTGGCTAGCTTGGATAGAAATTTCTCTACAGTTTTAGTTTGCTTTTTCTTATTGACTAAGGTTGTTCATCTTTTTATTTTCCAAAAGTTAATTTGTCATTTATGTTTCTCCTTTTTGAGAACTGTCAGTTTACTTAACATTTATCAATTCAATTATTTGTTTTTATTGCTTGTTCATTGATGTTTACACTTTTGAGTTTTTCTAACTTTTAGGTATGAGTCTCCGAACAGATGTGTTGTTGGCAAAGGTGATTTTCTTCTAGTTCATGGGCTGTTTTTTCACTCTGATGATTCTTTTGCTGGTTATAATTCAGAGGTTCTATAATTTTAAGTAAGCCCACTTATCAGTTTCTTGGGGCTATTTCTTATGCCATTTGCAGCAATTGTTAGAAAGCCCTTGGAAAGTTCCCAGACATGTATTGTGGCCCTTGATCAATTTTGAATTGTTTTGTGCAGCTTAAGCATTATGAACCAAGTTCCATTCTTCTACATATGCATACTCAATGTTCAGAGCACCATTTGTTGAAAATCCTGTCCCCTCTTTTTTTTTTTTTTTTTTTTTTTTTTGCTTTTAATTCTTTTCACTCTTTGTTAAACCTAAAAAAAAAAAAATCCCAGAAATATATTATACAAATATATTTCTGGGACTTTCTATTCTGTTCCTTTAGTGTGTATGTCTGTTTTTCTCCCTGTACTATGTTACTTTAGTTAGTATAAGTTTTTTAGTATAATTTGATGGTTTTATGATAGCTCTAGATCTCCTAGTTTTCTTGGATTATTTTCACTAATCAGAATTTTTTTCTGCTTTTGTATGAATTTTAGGAGTTCTCTTCTAGTTTTGGGAAGGATGCTGTTAGAATTTTGGTAGGGATTGTGTTGAATCTGCCAATCATTTTCTGTATTATTCATCTCATATTTCATAAACTCTCTTTGTACTTTATTGAAAAAAAAAACAGAAGTTACTCACAAAGTATGCATGCACCACCCACAAGGTAGGCAAACTGCACAACATCCTACCTCCTAAGGACATAGTGCCACCCATAATGACTAAAGACAACTCTTTCAGATGTACAGCTTGCCTCATTACTTATCAATCACATGATAGGTATCTACCCATAAAGTCATCCAAAGTCAGCCACGGCTTAGGGAAGTAGGAAGTAAAAAATAAGAAAAAGAAAAGAAAGAAAAAAAAAGAAGAAAAACCAGTGTTCCCCATGTGATTGATAGGTAGGTAATAAAAGAATCCAAAATGATATTTGTATGGACATGGATAGTTTTTAGCCCAGTCTAGTTTAGTTCTCAATAGAGTTCTGTCTAGTTCCCGAACCTACCCAAAGTAACAGGACTCTCAATATCACCAAGCACCACTTTTACTTAAATCTGCTAATATATTCTTATTTGTGTATGAATAGTTGGTTTCCTTCTTAGACACTCATCTACTTGTATTTTATGAGAAATCCATGTTCAAGTATCTGTCTGTTTCCACAGCTTTCCTGGATTTATTCATTTTATATTCAATTATATCCCTGCTTGTTAACATTGTATTCTCCAGCAATTCAATGACTGGGTATTTATTCATGTTTTTCAGATATACCCACTGTTTACACTATCTCAATCACTTGATTTTACTCTGAATATACCATGCATATGCTAATAAGGCCCATATTTATCTTGGTAGGCATTTAGTTCCAGGTATAACACATGCAAAAGACGAATATATGGATTGTTGTCTCTTCAAATGTTAGTTCTGGATTTTGTATGGATCACAAGGGTTTTACTGATAGCAACGCTTCTGTGCTTTCCCACTCTTTCTATGTGGTGTCATGCATGGCATTTTATCTCTTCTTTTTTAAAAAGTATCTGGATATGATAGCCCTTTTAAAATATAAATTAGAACAATGTCAGTGCCTCCCAAACACAAAATTTAGAATAACACTGAGGTGAGATTAGCATTCTTTCAAGAGCTAGCAGAAGTTTGTCTTTGAAAGTTTACTTCCCATCTTTCTTCCCCAGAATATTTTAATCCCAGACAAATATAGCTCATTTCTAACTCAAGGCCCTGATGGCAGCTGTTACTATTATGGCAAAAATAACTGTCCTGGTTAAAATGAATATTTGGGTTATAATTGTTAAGTAAAAGAGTGATTAGGAAGGTTGGCTTGTGGCTGGGTAGGAGACAATCAAGTTGGCCACTTAAAACCAAGAACAGGACTCTTGAAAATATAGCACAATTTTTCTAAGTAGGCTCTAGCAAACTCCTAGGAAGCTTTCCTCTCCAGTCCAATAAACCCAAGTATAAGACATCATTATCCTGTCCTTAGCATATCAATTTGTCGCTTACTTGTACTTTTTTATACATTCTTTCATAAATGAATATATAGTAACAGAGTAAGTTGAGGGTATTAAATTTTTCTAAAATGTCTCTGCCTATGTGGGAGAAAGAGCAGCCCTGGCACTTCTAAGATGGGTAGGGTGAAGCAGAATAGTGGATTAGAACATAAAGGTCCTTTGTGACTCAGTCTATTTTTGACTCAGAAGATTGTACTCCACATTTTCTTAAACATTGGCATAAATCCATCTACTTTCTTCCTCTACTTGTATCCTAGTATGATTTCGTTTTTGAAATTGTAAGAACCAACAGTTTTGGCTGGGATTACAGGGAATCATTTGAGATTACAGGGAATGTGAGAGGAGTCCTTTCCTCATGGATAGTATTAGATCTTGCTGAAATTATAAAATATTCTCTCTAAATTAATACCTACTCTCTTATTATTTGAGAATTATCACCATGATGGGTTGTCATTTTCTATAGCAGTACTAAAATAACAGTTTGCCCCAACTCATACTCCAGTATAACCAATTAGAGTTGTCATTCATAGCTGCAAGATGATTAGTGATAGAGCCATATATTAATTTATATGTTTATAGTGATTCTCCAATATTATAACTGTGGCCAGTAGAAGCAGGAACATTCGTTGTTTAGTCTTGCATTAGGTGATCAGAGAATGTGTTCTGAATTAGTGGATGAAAGGATTCAGCACATGAGAGACTAGAAAACATGCTTGGAGTTAAACTATGCATCATTTCACCTGAGAAGCCAAAGCCAGGCTTCTCTGTGATGCTTATAATCAGCATGTTGCTAGGTCCCAAGTCCTCTTGCTAGTTTTGTGTTTTTTGTCTTTGTTTGTTTCATTTTGTGTTTTCCCTTTCCACCTTCTTTCTTATCTACAGTCATAAGAAGCAAAGTTCATCGTTACCTTGTTAGATAATTAAGCACTACCTCTGACTAGGCATCAATGCTTTCATTTGTATGATCCAAGGCTATTATTAAGGAATCTTCAAAAACACATCACCCATCCCTGGAAGATATTGCACTGCTATCAGATAATGTCCACGTGGAAATCTCCATTGATCTTTCTCCATGCCCCTTCTCTTCCCTTTCCAGTCTACAATGAGATCGACTGTTATTTAACAGGAGTTTGACATGTCAGGGTTCCATGAGGAACCAGAGCGTCAAGGTCATTCTACCTCCTAAGGCGACTTATTTCAGCTTCCAACAGCTCTAATATTAAGAATTTTTGTTGTTCTTGTTGTTTGCTTGTAATAAGACAAGCTAATATTGTCAGACTGTTCCTTTGATCAGTTGGTCCTATTCCTGGTAGCTGGGACTCCTAAGCACAACTATTCCCAGAGCAGGACTAGAACAGCTGTTCAGCACCTCCCATATGCTATTACTTAATATAGCTGAAAGTTGTAAACTCCCAGCCTCCACACCTCAGCTATGTACACTGTAAGCCTTCTGTTCTCTTTTGTAAATAAATTCAGCTCTATAGCCTTTCCTCAAATGACCCATTTACCAAACACTTTATCACTTTATTAGTTGAATTCAACAGAGGGACAAAGCTATATCTGAGTAACACGTCCATTTTTATACATTATTTTATTTGAGAGAAATTATAGCATACTTTACTTGATTTTTGAACTACCATTTCAATAACATTTATTTAGTTACCATTTCTTTAATCAAACACACAATTACAGTTTCGCCCTAACTATTATCATATTTGTCTTGAAATACTATGCAAAGATTAAAATAGACATTAGATATTGACATTGCTCTTGAGAAGATTGTTTAAAAATGTGTAACTTCTATATTTCTCAATGAGCTATAAAATATAAAACATCATTTAAATTAGGTAGTCACTGCTGCTGTTAAAATATCCATGTGGTGTGGAGCAGCATCCTTAACATACCTCCAGAGTTAGTGTATCCTGGGACGTCAGTGAAAGGTGCTGGACTCTAGCCTATCTCTTTGGTGTTAGGTTCTGCACTTTGACATGTTCACAGTACCCCACCCTGGGAAAAGATGGCTGCACACTTTTCATTAACTTGTGGGTTATAAGTTAATTTTGGGGGAGAATGCTATTACAGATTTGGATGAGTTCCATTAAACTCCATTTAAACTTTGACTGTAGGATGCGTTAATAGAGCTTCAAAGTCAGTCAATCAAAAGATTGATGGGGTATATAGAAAAGAACATTAAATGGAATATTTAATGTGACCTATTAAATCCTTCACTGAAATTCTTTCAGGGCTTTCTGGATATACATATTTTGAAATTTGCTTCAGTGTTAGATAGGGGTTTGACAACTGCCTTTCTCCTGAATGTATGTGTGTTAATGTTTGAAAATAATAGAACGTACTTGTTGGAGTTTTATTTACTTTTCTAATGTAAAGAACTGGTTTATCAATTTGAACTCTGATTTTATATGCCCAACACTACTTAGCTATAATATTGAAAGAAAAAAATTAGCTTTACAGTTATAAATACTCGCTAAAATTTCAAGAAAGAACTAGGTTCTGGTATGCCACAGCAAACTTTCAGGAACGTCTAGTTCCATTCAATTTATTCAATGTCATTTTGAGGTATAAATATTTTTTATTATCCCTCTGTTTCAGGTGGGGTCAATGATGCTAGGCACTGCTATAGATAAGCCATACCATTTTTGTGGCTGAACACATATTGGGTATGTTTTCCCTTGGAAGGCATCTCATAGAGCTGAGATTGTCCCTTCTCAACAGTAACTCAGATGCAGTCATTTGGAACTCACGCTCCTCAAGGCCTCACAGAGAGAGATAAAGACATTTGGGATTCAATAAGGTGACTCTTAAGTACTGAGCTGCAAAATGTTTTACAACCTGTTTATCCATAACTCACTGTAAAGAAAACAATGATGCCAATACAAGTGGGAGTGTGTGTGTGTGTGTGTGTGTGTGTGTGTGTGTGTGTGTGTGTATGTGTGAAGCTGATGCCTATGCAAAGGCATGTAGCTATTTGGATAGAGCTTTTAGTGTATGCTATATGTTATCAAGATTGAGTCCTTTTTAAGTCCATAATAGACACTTCTAAGGTAAATATTGGGAGTAGGAGGGGGAGGGGGAGGGAACAGGGGATTGTTTTAGATTTTGTATTTTTTTAATTTCTTTTTTCTTTTTCTTTTTCTTTTTTTTTTTTTGGAGGGGAACCAGGGAAAATTGATATTGTAAATAAAGAAAACATCTAATAAAAATATAAAAAAATTATCAACATGTACTCTACTGTGGAAGAAAAATATAAAATGTCTAAAGGGAGGTTAGCCATATTTAGACTGATATTTCAAACTAAACTGAAGAGTTGAGAAAGGCTATTTAAAGATATTTGAAAAACTGATATGTCAAAGAAAAAAATTTTTTCTTGCACTTTCTATACAAACTACTGACCACATGGTTCCTGAGAAAAACTCTATAAAATCAAAACAGGGAATTTAAAAAGAAAATTTCAATATTAGAATATTGTCACATGCCAATCACCAAGGTCTTAGCAGAAATAGTTTCAACATGGATAATTTCTCATATTCCAAAAGTATATACAACTGGACACTATACATTTCTTGATGTATACACACAGCACAGGCTATAGTCTAACAAGAACAACAGGATTTGAATACAGTTTTGAAATCAGCATCTTAAATAGCAGATCTTCAGAAAATAAGGTAACATATTGATTTATATTTAGAAATTGTAATGGAAATCTGCAGGTGGCCCAGGTGGTAGGTGGGGGACATCTAGAGATCTTGCTAGAGACCTGGGATTAGGGAGGACCTCGATGAGTCAATGAAGATGACCTTAGTTTAGAATCATAGCAGTGGGATATGGAACCTGAAAAGTCCACCTCCTGTGTCTGGCAGGAGCCTCATTGCAGCAATAGGGATACCTAACGCACTCACAAAACTGTCCACACCAAATTTATTCTGTCTGCAAGGAATGCAGAGACAGACAGATGGGGTAAGGAGCAGAGGCACAGATAATGACAACCAATGACCAACTGGCCTGACTAGAAACCCATCCTGTGGGCCAGCACCAATCATTGACACCATTTATAACACTGTTATGGTTGAAGACAGGAGCATGACTGTCCCCTGAGAGGCTCCACATAGCAGCGGACTAAAATAGGAGCAGAGACCTACAACCAAACATTGTATGGAGGTCAGGGACTCTTTTGGAAGGGTTGGGGGAAGAATTGTAGGCCTTAAATGAGACAGGAAGTCCACAGGAAAAACAACAGAGTCGATAAACTTAGACCCTTAAAGACTTTCAGAGACTGGACTATCAACCTAAGAGCATACGTACACAGGCTGGACCTATGCCCCCTGTACATATGTAGCAAATGTGCAGCTGGGTCTTTGTATGGGTCTCGGACAACTGGAGTGGGGTTATCCCTACGGTTACCTGTTGAGTGTCTATAATATATGCTCCCCTAACTGGGCTACTTTGTCCGGCCTCAGTGAGATAAGATGTGCCTAGCCCAGCAGAGGCTTAATATGTCTAAGTTTTAGGGCAGGGAGAAGGGAACTCAGAGAGCCTCCATCCTCTCAGAGGAGAGGGACTATGTGAGGAGAGGAAAGGGAGGGGAGGCAGTAATTGGAATGTAAAGTGAATAAATAAATTAATTTAAAAAAGATTGTAACCAGCTAAATATGGGCTCCAAAAAGAAAAAGACTGAGAACTATGAGTTTTATAAGAGATTTAAACAATATAACATATGGAGAATATTAAATTAGAATGTTTTGGAAAATTTTGGGGAAATCTCTATTATAAAATAAAACAAGAAATTTTAAATTAAAATCTGCAACAGTAATTGTTTTTGGAGGGGAGACAAGAGCTGTGGGTCTGAGTTTTATTGAAATGGCTTCTAGAATGACTAGTAGCTCTGTCTTGATATGAGCTGTTCTCATAAGAGTGTTTGTTTCCAATACCCTTGGTATATCTTTTTTTTTTTTTTTGTTAGCTTTACTTTTTAAAAGAAAGTTAATAAAGAGATAAATTAAAGACTACTGAAATCTTCTCAAACATTAAAGATTTGTATAAATGACACATGCTTCAATTGATTGTAAATCTTAGTAGGAAAATCACTTGGTGTGACTTCTTAATTTGCCTACCATATCTGACTACATATATTTGGTTTGACTTGC
>JADRCD010231378.1:0-22310 GCA_019843815.1 Montemys delectorum
GCAGCAGGACTTGGTAATGTGTAAGAGTCACCCAGGTGGTACTGGTTTTGACAGCATGCAGGAGTCATGAAGAGCAGCTGAGGCTCGGCACAGTGAGAGGCCATGGAAGGCCATTGGTGAAGGGGCAGCCTCGGTTTGCAATTGATGGCCCAGGACTGCAGGGGTCATGCAAAGGAGTTGAGGCTTGGCACCGTAAAGACAGTCTATGAGAGGCTATTGGTAAAGCCTAGTTACAACATTGTTTTGAAAATGCCAGTACCATGCAGTGACCACCAAGGACAGCAGCAGCAGTGGCGTACAGGCATCTAGAGCCCAAAAAACAAGATGTGTGCTACAAAGGGCAGAGCTAGAGAGATGACTCAAGCCCTTGGAGGAGCCCAAAAGATCGTGAGTTAGATCCCAGTTGGTTTTGCTTTTGATTGTGACTGTGCCCTAATATTTTTCCCTCTTGAAAGAAAAATATATTTTAGTGGAGCCCACAATTAAGAGACTTTAAAGTTTAAAAGATATTGGACATTTTAAATTGATTAAACTTTTAATATGTAAAGACTGTGGGACTTTAAATCTTGGGGATAAATAAAAACATAAGGGTTGAGGCTTAATAGTGATGTGTTTGTGTGTCAAGTTGACAAGGGGTCAATTGTACTGGCTAGTTTTGTGTGTCAACTTGACACAGGCTGGAGTTATCATAGAGAAGGGAGTTTTAGTTGGGGAAGTGCCTCCATGAGATCCAGCTGTGGGGCATTTTCTCAATTAGTGACCAAGGGGGTAGGGCCCCTTGTGGGTGGTGCCATCCCTGGGCTGGAAGTCTTGGGTTCTATAAGACAGCAGGCTGAGCAAGCCAGGAGAAGCAAGCCAGTAAGGAACATCCCTCCATGGCCTCTGCATCAACTCCTGCTTCCTGACCTGCTTGAGTTCCAGTCCTGACTTCCTCTGGTGATCAACAGCCAATTGGAAGTAAGCCAAATAAACCCTTTCCTCCCCAATTTGCTTCATGGTCATGATATTTGTGCAGGAATAGAAACCCTGACTAAGACACATGGGAAATTGGGTGAAGGGCAAGTGAAGTCTCCTTAAGCCCCTATGAATTGGAGCGTCATTCATAATGGACATTTTTTAAAGCAAACCAAAGGGAAACCCCCAGGGCATATTTGGATAACACTGTAGACAAAGTATAAGGATACATAAGAGATGTAAGAACTTCAGCAAAATCATCCTGTAGTCAACGGATACGCTTAAGTCCAGCTATGGCTTCTCCACACAGTGAGTAAGAGCCCATGAACCGTGACCATTCATAGCATCACTTACCAAAGTCACTGCTGTCATCCACGAGGATGATCTCATGAAGAAGGTGGGCCGGTGTGCGGTCCACAACACTGTGCACAGTCCGCAATAAGGCAGAAAAGGCTTCGTTGTAGAAACAGATAACAACGCTAGCAGCTGGCAGGTCAGCCGGGTAGGACTTCCCCCTACACCTTTAACAATCAAAACAAGAAAAGCTGGTATTTTAAGATGTTCAAATGTCTTGGGTTATTTCTTGCCACCTTGTTCAGCTTCTTTCTTACATTATAGTGATGTTTAAGCATTTAGGAAAACACTTGTGGTTTACTCTTTGCTTTACATTATGTTAATAATCTTAACTTTAAACTTGGTTTCTTCCTTTTGGTAGAGAAGTTAATGAAGTGGTGAATTTGCTGCCTGTGTAGCAATAGAGCTTAATCCAACTTCTCAAGGTTTTAAATGGAAACTCAATATGAAAACTTGGACTTCAACAAAATTTCTAGCTTTTACCCAATGACGTAAAAAAGATTTACATTAACTGAATTCTTAGATGATATAAGAGCTTTCATGGACATAGTAACTATTTGATAAATGACTCTGAGCAACAACAGTTATCAACTTAAAGAATAAACTCCAGCCTGGCAGTAGTGGCTCATGCCTTTAATCCCAGCACTCAGGAGACAGAGGCAGGTAGATCTCGGAGTTCCAGGCCAGCCTGGTCTACAGAGCAAGTGTTGGGGTACACTGTGTGAAATTGTCTCTGTCCTTCCTAACCTACCCAAAGCATTCTGATAGGCTTTAATAAAAAGCCAATAATAAATCTGATGACAAATTAGCTGGGCAGGAAATAGAAGGTGGTTGTTCCTAAGAGAGAGAAAGGAACTCGGGGACTAAGAAGGAAGGCCTTTTGCCAGGAGACACAGGAGGAGATGAGCATAGCCACAGGCCTGGAAGGTACAGCCACATAATTGGATGGAGCTAGGCAGTCAGCTTAAGTGAGATGAGCTAGCTGAGGGTCTGCCCAGCTACGGCCCAAGACTCTGAAATATTAAGAGGCCTCTGTGTGGTTACTTGGGGGAAAGCTGGCTAAGAACTAATTGCTGCCATATGAATTTCCGGTACTAATATATACAGAAAAATAATAATCTTAATCTACTAGGAAAAGTAAGGCTATACAGAGAAACCCTGTCTTCAAAAGTGAAGAAGAAAAAAATTTTAAAAAGAAACAAATAAGGAGCATACTCTGCATTCCTGGTGTCTGGCACATCTCTGTGGTATCCCAAGCGGTTACTAATAAGCATGTTAAAGGCGTGTTTCTGGTAGCCCAAGTCTCTCAATTCCTGATCACGTTCATTGAAAATCATACCTGAAAGAGAGTGAAGTTACACACTCTGAGAAAAGATGACACACCAGCCACTGTGATGGGAAGGTCTCCCTGGAGCCTTAGCTTCACCATTATAATCACATTACACCACACCACACTTTTCAAATGGACTGTAGGTTCAAGTTCTAAATGAGTAAGCTGAGGTCAACATCATATTCTTACCAATTTAATGCAAACCAAGTGTGCCTGAACCATGAATATCTGTTCAAAACCATTATGTTAAGAACATTTTATGTGTTAGCACACACACCTTTAACCCCAGCACTCAGGAGACAGAGGCAGGCAGATTACTGTCCTGGACCACACAGTGAGTTTCAGGCCAGCTAGGTATACATAGACCCTATCTCAAACATCTTATTACAATCACAAGTCAAATTTATCCGTGACCAGAGAAAAAATACTGATAATGTTCCATAAAAGCAACAGATTATTACATCCCAATTGACCACAGTACGCCCCAATCTTATCAAGCTTTTATACCCATGCCCCACAAAAATTTACACATAAGCTTTTATATAAAAAGAGTTCCTATGCCGGGCAGTGGTGGCACAGGCCTTTAATCCCAGCACTGAGGAGGCAGAAGCAAGTGGATCTCTGAGTTTGAGACCAGTCTACCAGTAAGTTCCAGGACTGCCAGGGCTACACAGAGAAACCCTATCTTGGAAAACTGGGGTGTGGGGTTGGGGAAGCGCCTATGATCTCTGGGTCCTGGGGTCAATCATCTTCCCTTGTCAGCAGCTCCGGTACAGACTTAATTACAACTCTGTTACTTATGGGAACAAGGAGACACGTCTAGTCTTTTGTTTGTTTTTTGCTTTTTGTTTTTTTGAGACAGAGTTTCTTCTCTGTATAGCCCTGGCTGTCCTCAAACCCAGAAATCCGCCTGCCTCTGCCTCCCAAGTGCTGGGATTAAAGGTGTGAGTCACCATTACCCAGCAACACTTCTGGTCTTGAGTGTCACACAATTTAAAAAGTACAGACCTGATTACTTACCTAGTTCAGAGGAAGATTTTGAGAGGCCTCTATCTGGATCTTCAATGTGATTATTCATCAAATCGTCGATTCTGTTTGCTTTAAACTGTGGATCTAATACTCGACCTGGACCTCGAGTGAAACGTGGGTAGAATTTTTTGGGAAATGGCCCGTGGGGCCCAGACCCCTTGATGGGCACATGCCTAAGGGGCTGAGTCACTTCACTGAAGTTAAAATAAATGAAAAGCAGAACTGTCCAGGTAGCAGATGTAAAAAGGCACCCATAACAGAAATATCGAACTGTGATGCTTCCCATTATAGACCTAGCATAGCTCAAAGGCCATTTTCAGTTTCCTAAAAAAGAAAGATACTCATGTTAGACCTAGAACACTCTTCAATCAGCTACTGAATGCACTCGCCAATTCCCAAACCACCCTACCTACCCATTGTTAACAGATTTAAAAGAAAACCACACACAATGTGTTAACGTTTAGAAGAACAAAGCAACAAAATAGCTGACATGTTTGCCTGCCAGTTAATTAATGAACACCCTTCACCTTTGCTCTGGGCCGCTTCAGTTTGGTCACTGTTTTGAGTTCTAACTTTCAAGAACAGAGTACAAGTACTGCATGCACCCTGACAGGACACATATTCAAGACCGCAGAAATGCTGTCTCACATCTATAATCTCATATCTATAATCCTTTAACTTGAGAGGCTTAGGCAAAATGACCCGAGTTCCTGGCCAACCTGTGCTACAACCAGTGAATTCCAAGACTGGCCTTTAAACTGAGACCTTGGTTCAAAACTAAAATCAAATCCACTTCCCTTAAAAACCTCGAACACAAGCCAACACAACCCCCATAAACAACGTGAAAAGGATAGTCCTCCTTTCTATTCAAAGGCTTCACCTATCCCAGCGCCTATCCTAGTTCTAACAATCACTGTGAAATAGAGTTTTACTAATTCTATTCTCCTCTCTCCTTAGGACGTCATGTAAAACAAAGCCAGAACCAGATATCATCATCAAACAGCAGCACACAGAGAATCGCCCATGTGAGCTAAGGACAAGAAAATGCTACCTTAAAAAATCCATGAATTTAGGGAGTCTGCATGAGATACAACTTATAAATTACTTATAGCCAATTAAAATCATCCCTGCCAAAAAAACAGACAAAGCAAATTAATGATTAAACCTCACTTTAAACATTAAATTTCTTGAACAAGATTATGCCCTCAACCTAGATGGTAAACAGCTCTGTTTTTAAATTATTTGCCAACCAAGAACTACTAGACAGTTCACAAATCAAGTTAAAAACAAAAGTAATTCAAAGCTGAAGTAAAATGGCAATACTAAGAAGACGACGCTGAAAGTGAGTGAAGGAAGGGAGGGAGGGCTCAGGACTGATAAGCCACCCTGTCTGTCAGGAGTACCTTTTAAACTAAATACATACTTGAAAAATGCAGGTACAAGAAAACGTTCTGGAAGAAAGGTTCGAGGAGGCTTTACCTGGAAAAATAAGTCACAGATTTGCAACATGGGAAGGCAGGTAAGTGACCTTTAAGACAAACATTGAGTTTCAACTAAGAAAGATATTTTAACTGCCTAGTATCTTGGCTCAGGGGCAGGCAACTAACAAGCAAACAGCAATAAAAACAAAAGCACAACGTATTCAGAAGGCCGTGGGATGCTGAAGTCAGCCCATAGGCATGTCGCTTTGACTCACACCAGCTATGTAGCAAAATTGACATTTAAAGATGGTTCTCCTCATGCCACTCCAGATCTTCCTTTTCTTTTCCAATAGCACATAAAGCAGCTTCAACACTTTTATGAAAGCTAGCCAGTTGGGATAAAGTACCAGCCGATTTCTCCATGTTCTATGACTCAAATACGTAGTGTCTTGAGCAATAGAGTATCACTCAAGTTCTAGAAGTTAACCAGGAGCAATGACAATAACTTGTAATGTTTAGGGGGTCTTTGGAACCTCCAACTTTACTGGAATTCTTATGTTAACCTCTAGTGGGTGTATTGTTGTCGATAGAGGATTAAGACTTTTTATGTATCTATATAGATACACTTGTGTGCTGGCTGCTTTTGTGTGTCAACTTGACACAGGCTGGAGTGATCACAGAGAAGGGAGCTTCAGTTGGGGAAGTGCCTCCATGAGATCCAGCTGTGGGGCATTTTCTCAGTTAGTGATCAAGGGGGTAGGGCCCCTTGTGGGTGGTGCCATCCCTGGGCTGGAAGTCTTGAGTTCTATAAGAGAGCAGGCTGAGCAAGCCAGGAGAAGCAAGCCAATAAGAAACATCCCTCCATGGCCTCTGTGTCAGGTCCTGCTTCATGACCTGCTTGAGTTCCAGTCCTGACTTCCTTTGTGATCAACAGCCATGTGGAAGTAAGCTGAATAAACCCTTTCCTCCCCAACTTGCTTCTTGGTCATGATGTTTGTGCAGGAATAGAAACCCTTACTAAGACAACTTGTATAAGACAGAGTCTCTCTACATGTCCCTGGCTGTCCTGGAAGTCATTACATAAACCAGGTTGACCTTGAACTCAGAGATCCACCTGCTGCTATGTCTGGAGTGCTGATTAATGACGTGTGCCACTACATCTGGGTATACATGTATTTTTTAAAAACTTCTACAATTGTAGGTTTCCATATGGCTTTTTGGGGAATAGAGGGATGGAGCAAGGGAGAGAGGGGAGAGAGAGAGAATGAATTGTCTGTGAGGATTCAGATGTAATAGGTTATTAGAAGACCACTGGCTCTGGAAAATCAGGCAGCCTAGATGGCTTACAGTCCTTTCAAATGTTAAGCCTTCATAAAAACAAACAAAAGAACAAACAAACAAACAAACGAAGAATGTATAGATAGTTTTGCATTTGCAAAAACCTACCCTTTACAAAGATGGCCTTAGTATGATGTGGCTGTCTTCAGAGAAATTCTCCACTCACTTTCAGAGGCTTTTAACACCCTGGTATCAAAACCAGGACAGTTGACATTTGTTTTGGCCTAGATACAAATCCCCATATGTGTCAGTAGGTACATCATTCACACTCTTAAGGACTGTGCACTGGCTTTTCCCTCTATCTGCAATTCTTTTCCTTGGATGATTTCATAGCTGCCTCCTTTACCCATTTACTCCCTATTCGGTAGGGCCTTCTCAACAAGGCCGGCCCTATGCCTAGGGCACCTACCTCAAAGTACAACTCAGACACTAAGTAGCACACCTGGTCTTCCTGTATCCTACACACAGCTACTTCTTCATCTAGTTTACCACCTTTAGCTCTTCCATATTGGAAGACAAGAAAGGTTAGAGCAAGAGCCTTTGGTATGCTTGATTCCTGGCAGTCTCCCGAGCAGCATCTGGCATACAGGAAATATTTAATAAATATTTGTTGAAATGAATGAAAGACTGTGGAGGACAACTGTCAGTATGCTTGCCAAAATGCTAGGAATTTCTACACATATCACTACTAACTAACTTGAGTCAAGCAATACCTAATAATCTGCATGAAATCATGACCACCTTATTCAACAACAGTTAAAAAATGACACTGATCAACAGTCATATTTATTACTGGCAAAGTATAAGAGACAACTCAAGAAACCTGCCAAATTCTTAAAATTAAATAAGTCTCTGTGGTGAAAACAGGAAAGTTCTTTCAATTTCATTCACAATCTCATTTTTCCCCTCTTGGTTGCCTGAAAAATGAAAAGGTTTTCCATCCAAAGAGCCCACCCACTGGACTTGTGAACTCTGTCTAGAATCTTCCCAGAGCTCCACCCTCACATCAGCATAAATCACAAACGCTAAGATGTCTCTACATTTACTCTACCTTAGCAAGTACCTGCTAGTTCCCCAGTCACTGTATTATTGAGAATATATTTTAGGTGGCAAATCACTGTACATGAGAAACATTTATAAAATTAACCATTTTTATAATTAGCCATTACAGTGCTTAGAAGCAAAGGAGACACCAGTTTTAGACAGGTCAACAATCAAATATGAAAAAGTACATAGCAAACACATGCCTGCTATTAGACATTAAAGCAGCCAAACAGAAATCAAAACCTCAAATTCTAATCTAATTTTTTCTGACAAATGACAAGCCCAGCCTACACATAACAGTCTTTGCATTGTATCTTTGTTATTTCTTCTACTTGGCTTCAATGTCCAAGGCTGAACATACTTAAAGGGAAGGTCAAAGCAGATACATAAGGTCAATTAATGCCAAGTCAACCAACCAGTGAAAAATGTAAATGGTTAATAAAGCCAAAACAGTCACAATTGGATGACAGGCTCAGCCAAGTAGAAGTCAGCTTGATTCTGCATTTTTCTTTCACTGGTTTGGTGGCTGCTTTCAGAAGAGGAGGAAGTGAGCAAAGTACACATAGCATGATCATAGAGAAAAGATCACAAATGAAAGCCAGGCAGAAAGGTGTGAGGTGAGGAGAAACTAGGATAAAGCACGTGACCAGACTGCTGATTCAGGGTGGCTTGAGTGGCTACAGAAGTACTGAGGAAAGTGGCTGGAAATGAGAAGCGGAACACCTATAAACAGAATGGTAATTCCAGGTCTGAGTTGACAGCATCTCAATAAACACTATATCCAAAATATAAGCAGAGTTGTTATAAAGGCCTTGCCCAGAGACCTTCACCCACAGAAGCACAAGTAAGGCTCCAGAACAGAGGGATCCTTCCATCTTCTCAAACCCAAATGTCGGTCAGTGCCTTGTGTTAACAATAAGTACTTGCTTGGATAGTTTTTAAAAAAAAACTCAAAACTATCTCAAAAAGTTAAGGGGCATTTAGATTCTGATCAATGTGAAATCTTAGACACCAGCAGAGGGTGAGCAAAGGCATGTGGGGTAACGAAAATCAGTGTTCACTAAGAAGGCATGCAGACCACAGTTTGGATCCTTGGTATTGTGCAGGGTGTGGTCCTACACAACTGTAATCTCAGAGCTACGTAAAGCAGAGAAAAGCAGATAGATCCTTGGACCTCGCTGGTGCCTAGCCCAATCAATCAGAGAGCTCCAGGTTCAGTGAGGACTAGCTCCAAAATTAAAATGGAGAGCAATTAAAAATAACACCAAATGGCCCACCTGCATAACACACACGTCAGCTATAGCTTAGTACTTATACACATCTGTTTATAATTTTAAAAACATACCACCAGATTGAAGGCTTTAAAGGGCAGTTTTTCTCCATAATTCTTCAGGCTGAAAGTCAGATCAGTAATTTGGTTTTCTTTTGTTCTTCTTAGCAAAAGTAAGTGAATTCCACAGATGTTAAGTGTATATGGTATATGTACTCTCACATGACATGACATGCATATGGAGAGTGGAGGACAAGCTGGAGGAATCTGCTCTTTCCTTCTACCAGAATGAAAATACAATGTAGTCTAACTAACCCAAATTCTAAATAAATTCAAACACCAAGCTAGGTGTTGCAGTGTATGTCCAGCACTCAGGAGGCAGAGGCAGGTGGATCTCTGAGTTCCAGGACAGCCAAGGCTACACAGAGAAACCTTGTCTCAATAAACAAAACAAAAATATTCAAATACACAAATCATTGTAGAAAAAAAAATGAAGCTGTAGTCAAACAAATTCCTCAGAAAAAAAGGCAAAGACCAAAGTGGGAAGATTAAAGAAACAATGAAAAACCAGGGCACAGTGAGATGCCAAACTTTTAAGTTCAGACTCCATTTTAGAGAAGCTGATCAAAGTTTGAACTCAGGTAGACTAACTGGCTGGTGGTATCTAGCATTAGTTTCCAAGTTGTCCCCCAACAGAACCTGAGCCTAGCTCTAGTCTCTAGGCTAATCCCCAACAAGAGCAGTTTTTCCAGGTTACACCCACCAATCTCCAGGTTACACCCTACACACAGCATCTCCAGGTTACACCTCCGACAAGACCAGCATCTCCAGGTTATACCCCCAACAAAACTCATGTCTCCAGATTATTCCCAAAACCTGCACAAGCCCACCCCTGCCTAACAACCACCAATGCAGAGGGGTGCAGAAGTTAAGTTCATGATAGGACTCCCAGCACCAGCCAATTATGTTAAAGGCCACAGCAGCTTTCCAATTAGATGCTTGCACACGTATACCCTGCTTGCTGCTTACTATAAAGCCTTGCCCAGATAGACATTCGGGGCTCCTCTCTCCACCAAAACCATCCTGCATGACAGTGGTGCGTTGGGAGGGCCCGAGCTAGCTTGACTAGAATAAAGATCCTGCTGTGGTGGCACATGCCTTTAATCCCAGCACTTGGGAGGCAGAGGCAGGGGGATTTCTGAGTTCGAGACCAGCCTGGACTACAGAGTGAGTTCCAGGACAGCTAAGGCTACACAGAGAAACCCTGTCTCGAAAAATAAAAAAAATAAAAATAAAAAGATCCTGCTGTGAGTTGCGTCATATCGGCTCCTCTGTGTGTTTTGGGGGATCACTAACATTTCCCTGGCACAGCAACAGTAAGCCACAGCAGAGTAACTGAGTTGTTTCTAGCCTCACTTCCCACAATGAAAGGAATTAAAGACAGAAAAAGTAACAATTTAAGTATTTATACCTGAACCTGCCTGTCAAACTCTCACCTACATGAGCTCACAGCATAACATACTAAGTAACATCTTCTTCTACAAAGAATTACTAAATAATTCTAAAGGAAAAGCTACCAGGAGGGTGCTGCATGCTTGACCATCTCACTACTGTCCTTAAGAACCTAGAAGATAGATAAACAAGAAAATATCTAAAATAACTTTGGAACTTGGCCAGTATTGCTTTATGATATGCATCCTGAGGCCTATTTTTAATCTCCATACTGCTGTTACCAACTGCTGCTGGCATTTATCAGGAAATCACATTAACAGGCTCTGGTTAGTGGCTAACTCTATCTGCACTTGTCTTCATTTCAAACCCTTTATATAAAGTATATACAATCATTTAACAAGTGAGGCTAGAAAATAACTTTCCTAGGAAAACACTCCATAATGTAAGGAAAAACATTTTGCTTACATTAAGCAATAATAAGTAGTCTACTGAATTTGAAGGCTTTCAATGAACTACAACAGCCTTTCCTACTCCTGGATGCAAAGGGGATTTCTAGCCCAAAATTTGCAAAGAAAGCAATGTGTTACTGGCACCTGGAAGGGAAAAATGGCTATTTTATTCTCATTAATCTGTAAGGTTTGAGAAAATGCAAACCCTGAGCACACTCTCTTAGTGGAGGGTCAGAGAGCATGTCCCCTCTGAGTGTGTTTGGCTGAATCCATGCTCATACAATCTACACCCTGTAGTACATGGCAAATGAGATGAACCTAAGAGAAGCCTTCCATTTTCTCAGTACAAAAATTCCCATATGCTTAATGAGGTTTAACATGTCTCTTTCCATGTTAAGAACTTACCTTTCAGTAGTTCCTGCTGTTTTCTGTATCAGTATACATGTTATGCAAACTGTCTGCCATTTCCATAAGAGACAGGCTCCATCTGAACTCAGCCACTATTGTGAATACAATTACAGTTCACAGCTGTGCTGTGCTCACAGCCTGTGGAATTGCCATGTGATGACAGCACTCTGGCTCGCACTCAGTACTCCCTTCGCCCTTCTCTGTGCTGGAAAACTAAAGGAACGAACTCATGGAGGGAGCACCAGCAACGTTTCTAGCTGCAGAGTACCGAGAGTAAGGAGTAAGGAGTAAGGAGAGCTCCAAGTAGGAAAGGTTCCAAGAAATTCAACTCAGACATCAAATGCTCCCTAGGAAAGAGCCGCTAACAGCCCTCTACAGAAAACAAGCAGGGCATGATGGCAAACGCTTATGATCCTGAAGCAAGATAAAGATGGAGACCATGAAAGGGACATGGAGGGAGAACAGCCCTTCACCTCTATCTAACTGAAGCCGTTCATCCACTAAGAGGTAAGGCCTTGGACACAGCGGTGAAGGCTGCATATACTGAGACAAGCCTTTTTAATGAGACATTTCAAATAAGAATGCCAAAATGGGGGTTAGGGAAATGGATCAGCCATCAAGAGCAGCTTGCTGCTTTTGCAGACAAACTGGGTTTAGTTCCCAGCACCCACACAGCGGCTAACAACCATTTCTAACCCTGTTCCAGGGGATTCAACACATTTTGGTCTTTATGGGCACTGTACACATGTATTATGCCAACATGCAGGCAAAATATACACATAAAAGAAAAATAAATCTTAAATAAAAAAAGAAAAGAATGTTAAGGGCTAAAGGTAAACTAGCAGTTAAGAACAACATTTGCTGTTCTTCCAGAGGACCCAAGTTTGAGTCCCAGGACCAATGTCAGACAGTTCTAACAGAGCTAACATCTCTGGTTTCCTCGGCACCTATACTCACACATTCACATGGAGATGTGCATAATTAAAAATAATAAAAAATAAATCATTTTTAAAAAGGAAGTAAAAATTCAACTAATTTTACCAAACAAATAAGGATTTTATTTTAAAAAGTGTTACAATAACAAAGACCATGTTTACAACAAAACATGTATGAATGTTGAGTTTAACTTTCTGTTTCAGCCATAAAACTATACTGAGATTCTCACAAACAGGATTACAACTTGTAATCCTTGTTTATAGTCAACTCTAAATTTTGTGACCTACACTCCTTTGACCTGTATTTTTAATCTTATCACCTTAACAGACTGTCAGGCACACCTCAGAAACTGCTGTATCACTCCATGATCTCATTTACTGAAAAAGAAAAGAACCAGAAGGGAAATGGTGTGCCGCCCCTCAGGAGGCTGAGACAGACGGATTGCACATGAGTCCAGTCCAGAAGGCACCCAAATCACAGACAAACATGCCTAAGACATTCAAGTGAGGTTCTCCCATAAGAAGCCCACACCCATATATGAAGCACCCTGTTTTCCTTAAGGCTCACGTGGCTATGTTAAAAGTCTTTCTTATCAGAGATAAAAGTGAATGCCTATCACTCTATCACTTGGGAGGTAGAGACAATAGAATCAAAGGTTAATGATCATCTTTGGCTACACAGCAGGTTTGAGACCAGCCTAGGCTATAGAACTTTCTAAGACCAACCTGTTTTAGAAAGAAAGAGAATAAACAAATTATACTAAATCTTAATAAAGCCCACCTATGCCTCATGCTCACTTGTCCTAAAATTCTCCTTTTCAATGTGAATACTTCAGCATCACCTCAGCCACTCTCTCAAAGGACTTCTCAGTTCCTGCTACTGATAGTCCAGCGTTCACAAGTCTAAGGTAGTTGTTTTAGAGTTCTCTAGAGTCACAGAACTTAGGAAATGTCTCCAAATACTAAGGGAAATTATTGTAATGACTTACAGTCCAACTAACCCAACAATGGGCAACCCAAGAATCTAGTAGTTATCCCAAAGGGCTATTTGTTTCAGATGGTATTCTATATGAGCTGGAATCCTAAAGAAGTAGGTTCCAACAGATGTGCTGGCAAGTAAGTACAAGCAGTTAGAGAAGGGTGAACCTTCCTTCTTCCGATGTCCTTAGAGGCCTCCAGCAGAAGGTGTGGCCCAGATTAAAGGTGTGTGCCACCACGCCTGGATCTGGAAGCCGCTTTGTCTCAAGATGACCTTGAACTCACAGATCTGCTTGCCTCAATCTCCTGGGATTAAAGGCCTGTACTACTTTGCCTGGGCCTAAACTTTTCCTGACCGATATGCCTCAATATCTCCATGTCAAGTTCCAAGTCAGAAGCCCATGTCTTCCAGCAGGAAGATCAGTATCACAGGTGTGCCCTCCATTTCTAGATTGTAGTACATTGCAGATGTAGTCCAGCTGACAACCAGGAATAGCCACCATAGCTGTAGAATACAGAGTTCAAGGCCACTCAGCTTATTAAAGGATACAAATACTACAGTACTAACATAGCTCAGATGCAGAAGAAACATACTAAGTTAATGCTGCTGAGAGAAAGAAACAAGATAAGAAAGAAACACCAAAAATAAAGCAAAACAAGCAAGCAAGCAAACAAACAGGAAACCGGGGATACAAGCCAGCAAAACACCTTCAAGCACGAGGCTCAGGGCCCCTGGCAGGTCAGTGAGCCAGGGCAGGCAGAGCTGGGTCACTGCTCCTACGTCCTCTGAGCAATGGACCTTCCACTCAGCATCAGCAACAGCCCTGTCACACCCAGGCGGAAACAATAAGAAGGTGCTGCAGTCTGAGGAACAAACCGCAGTAGGGAGTAGATAGCCACTTGTGAGCCACACACGTCACTGAAACTATTACAGCACACAGCAATGCTTCATATTATCACAATTTCCATAAATCTAAAACTATTCCAAAATTAAATAATAGTTTAAGAAGTGGGGGATGTCAAAGTAGAGATGATTTTATCTGGCTAAAATCATATGCTATCTGAAATTACTCAATCAACAAGATAAGCAATGAATGCCTAGAGATGAAAAGAACCATTAAAAGATTTCAAACTTAATTTTTAGTGTCTAGAACTTTTCATAATAAAATGTTTTTAAAAGATTTATTTATTTTATGCATACAAGTACACACTGTAGCTGTACAGATAGTTGTGAACCTTCATCTGGTTGTTGGGAATTGACTTTTAGGACCTCTGCTCGCTCTGGTCAGCCCCGCTCGCTCAGTCCCTGCTCGCTCCGGCCCAAAGATTTTTTATTATCATAAATAAATACACTGTAGCTGTCTTCAGATGCACCAGAAGACGGCATCATTACGGGTTGTTGTGAGCCACCATGTGGTTGCTGGGATTTGAACTCATGACCTTTGGAAGAGCAGTCAGTGTTCTTACCCCCTGGGCCATCTCACCAGCCCAATAAAATGCTTTTTAAAAAGAAAATATGAAGCTGGGTAGTGGTGGCACACACCCTTAAACCCAGCACTTGGGGGGCAGAGGCAGGCGGATTTCTGAGTTCAAGGTCAGCCTGGTCTACAGAGTGAGTTCCAAGATCTCCAGGGCTACACAGAGAAACCCTGTCTTGAAAAACCAAAGGAAAAAAAAAAGAAAATATGAGCCAATAATTATTCTCTTACTATCATACTTACTACTTGTATTAAGATGGGCTCTTATGGTTTCTAGGGTTGTGACATGAATACTATGGCTAACATTAGTTCCTGGAGGTGAGGGAAGCAATGTCTCCCCCTCCCTCCTAAGGTCCCCAAGACAAACCGAGGCATGATTACAACACTCCTCTTGGGAGCCAGGAGTCTGTTAGGTTCCTTTCTGAGCACAGAGGAGGGTTACTAAGTGTGATGACTTTCCCACTGCTGCAGAGATGGAGTCCCCTCCCTTAATGTAGTTTGTAGCAACCAGAAACTCAGGTGACAGCCTCCTGACTGGTCCTACCCTGTATGAGGGGATGTAATAATCAGTAAGTCCTGATAGAATGATTGTTTTCAAGTCTGCACAGCTTAACTCTGACTCAGAAGGTAGGTATATAAAATGCATGTACAATCTGGCCTTTAGCTAACTCTTGTCCACGGAGTAAGAGAGCACAGATTCTAGTCCATTTTATGACTTGTATGTATCAACTACATCTTCCTCACTACCAACTACTCCACAGAAAGCCATGCAGGTTTCATTGTTCCTTTGCAAGTGTGCACTTGAACAGCAGAATACTCAGATGAGTGTGGAAGAGTGCGCACCGTGCAGTAGACAGGACTGTGCTGTGATGACCCCCTCTCCTAAGCTCCAGGGCTCCTCTTCATTCTTTAACTCCATGATCCTCCAGCAAAGGACTAGGGAAACACACAGCATCTGGAAAAGCAATGTGGCACTCCCAAGGACTTTTGTAACACCTGGGAACAGTTTTTGGTTGTAGCATTAAGTTGGCAAAGACCAAGGATACTATGTATCCCTATAAGGCACAAGTCAGTCCTCAACAAGTAATCCTTTTCTAGTTGATGATGCTAAAACTCTTAAAACAGCATTTTCCCAACTAAAAGACTAAACTGACTGGCTGAATGAACAAGTCCAACTCCTCAAGATTACAAACTTGATGATTACCTTTATATGACACTCTTGATATGATGAAACTGTGCAGATGAAAGAAAGATTAGTCATTTCCAGGGGTTAGGGATACAGGGATCAGAGAACTCTTAAAGAGGCAAAGTGAATATGGAATCACTGTAGCAATAGACCACTGTGTCGTAACCACACCAATACCAATTCTTTAGCTATGTTATGCTACAGTTTTACATAATAATACTGAGCAGGACACAGTAAGGCATATATAGTCCCTCTCATATTTCTTATAACTGCATGAGTCTAAAATTACTGCAAAACAAAATGCTTAATTAAAAAAAATTGCATTAACATTTAGTTCCTAAAATGCAAGCATTTGAAAAGTCCTATCTATCTTCTCAGTAAGGAACTGCTAATGATTTTGCATTGCCCTAAGAATTCCTGAACATAACTGTGTGTATGCACATGTGTGTACACAGGGACACACTCCCCTGGCTCTACTTCTCTGAAGACCTCTGACTAACAAAGCACCCTTTTAAAATATCATGAGTAGGTTCAGGGATTTGATAAAATGAAGCAGATTGCCCAAACATTTTTATTTTAGATTTATTTTTATTTTTAATTACACACACACACACACACACACACACACACACACGGTCTGTCGAGTCCAGAGGTGACTGACCCACAGGCAGTTTCAAGTCACCAACATGGGTACTGGGAATTGAACTAGGTTTCTCTGCAAGAACACTACTTCCTCTTAACCACTGAGCCATGTTTCTAGCCTTACCTGAAAGTCTTACAGGTCAATGAATTGTAAGGGCTTTAAGGCTAGTGTAAGTTTAATTGTAGGAAAACAGGCTGGGGCTCTGCCACTGAGAATAAACTTGTCAGGAATGAACTGGACATGGTAGTTCACATTTACAACCCCAGCACTTGGGAAGCTGAGGCAGGAAGAAATGACAATGGTTCAGGCCAGCCTGGGCTACAGTATGAGACCCTACTGGGAGGTGGGATGAAAATCGCTAGCTAGTGTCTTTAAGCAATTCTACTACCTAGCTTAGGAAGGAAGTCCTGACAGCTGTGTATAAAACGATTTGGGATAGAGGGAGAAAATGTTTAGAAGCCATCTTGGCTCGACCTTGGGCTGTGAAACTGAGTGGGAAAGGTAAAGCAAAGACCAACTATCTATACTGGTCAGCATGAAGGGCATCACCCAAGGAAGAAGAGGCTATAGCACCAAGCTTTCAAGCCTTGATGACCCAGAACAAGGGTCAGGAGGGAGCTGTTAAATCCAAGATATGGAGATGACTTCACATTAGAATCCAGGCTTCACACAGAAACTTAAGACACACGGGAACTCCAGCTGAAGCTCCAGGAAGCCGGTGCAGAGCAGGTTTAAGTCACAAAGGTAGAGTAGATGACAGGACAGATACTGAACAGATATTCTGGAGAAGAACCTAGGAAAGGACCTCAGAAGGGTTCCAAGGAACATCCAGAAGATGTGCTGACAAGCAATGTGAAAGGCCACAAAGGTTACTGGGGGCCACGCCAGACGAGTGCTTAGATGGAGCTGTCAGATCCAGCAATTAGTACAGAGGCTTTTCAAACATGAACTAAGCAATTCAAACCTTATACACACATTCCAAGAAATGAAGGCAGAGAGACTATTTGCCAGGATTCTCTAGAGTAGCAGAAATTATAGAATGGATTTCTCCATATATAGGCAGGGGGGATTTCTTAAGAGTACTCCAGCTAGTCCAACAATGGCTGTCTACTGATGGAAAGTCCAAGAATCTAGTTGTTCTGTCCACAATGCTCCAAGTCTCAGCTGTTCTTCAGCATACACTGGGACCCTGAACAAATAAGCTCTAATGCCTGCCAATGAAGGAACATACTTTCAAATACGGGTGAAAGCAAGCAGGCAAAGAGAGGGCTTCCTTATTCCAGATCCTTTGTAAAGGCTGCCAGCAGGAGGTGTGGCCTAGATTAGAGCTGGATCTTCCCGCCTCAAAGATACAGATTAGAAATGGCTCTACCCCCTTCAAATGATTTAATTAAGCAAAAAATCTCTCACAGCTGTGCCCAGCCATTTTTGGGTTTTAGTTCATTCCAGATGTAGTCAAGCTGACAACCAAGAACAGCCATCATAGAGACTCAAACAGGTAACAGATAAAGATGGATAAAGAGAAGACCATGGATTCCAACTAAAATGAGGTTGGAATCTAAACTAGGTAAACTCAGAGACTGAAGGAGCAGAAGCGCAGGAGTCGCTGCCCTATGTTATACTGTCTGTCCTGAGTGATAGGTTTGGGAAATATATGGCGCTGACTGTTGGTGACTGTATCTGACCCCATTCAATTATGCTATTAAAATAATACAATAAACTTCTTGTTAATTATACTTTACAAGAAAAATAGTAATATAAAATTAAGAAAAACTGGCAAGAAACAGCACAGAGATTGCAGGGCCATCAAATTTAAAGTATAGACTACTGTGTGCTGACATTTCAGTTGCAGAGCTCCATGGCAGGCACATTCTGAGAGTAAGAAAGGCTTACTTCCTGTTTTTCTTAAAGCAGTATTTCAAATTAAAGAAGAAATAAGTTTGAAGTAACTATTCTGTTGGGCGCACCGACTGGAAAGAGTCTCCAGGGTCTCATTTAATGTTTGAAGGTAAGCAACCAACCAACAGGACCATGGATGGCTCTCAAAGTAAAAGGACCAAACTCTTTGATGTGAAAATGAAGTTATTCCATCATAAGCATGCTAATAATCACCAAAGGGAAATATCTGACAGATAGGTGACCGGTCTTTCTAAGTTTATATTTAATGCACTAGTTTGGGGTGTATGGGAACCATACAAGGTAATTTCTTTAACAAACATACTGCAAAGAAAAAAGAAACATGCATCTCTTTTCTGTCTTCCAGCCTCCTGTATGGACGCGGTCTAAATCCTGACCCACACAGACGGACCGTAATAACAGTCATAAAGATAAAAACCGGCATTTTTTTCCTGGTAAATCAAAACCCCGGTTGCAGGTTACGGCCACCGGGAGCTCGGCCCCGCGCAGCGCCCATCACTGCTGTTGAAGCCGGAAGCAACTCGGGCCTCCCAGGCCACCGAGTGTGCTGTAGCAGCCGCATCCCTTCAGGCCGCGGCCCACGCTCAGGCGCCGACGTAGGCCGCGCGGGGTCAAGCGCCGCGGGCCGCTACTCACCGCGACACCCGCAGGCCGGGATGGCGGCGCTCCGAGGTTCGGGCTGTGGCATCTTCGCTCCCGCCACGGCCCGGGCCGAGCCGCACGAGCCGCGGCGCGCGACGCGGCCCACCACACGCAGCCTTGCGGAGCCGCGCTCCATGGCCCGCGTCGCGGCCCGCGCGCCCCGCCCGCCTCCGGGGATGACGTCACCGCCCGCGGCCTGACGTCACGAGGACCGGACTCCGCCCCGCCCAGCATGGAGCTGCGCTCTGTCCCATGGGGCCTTAGTGAAGTTCACTCGAGGGAGAAGCTTAGATGAGGGGGACGACTTTTTCATGGAAAGAATGCGAGGGAATTTAGCAGATCTAACAAAATGGTAAGGTTTTGGTAGTGGGTCCAGTAATGCTGCATTATATTGACTAAACTAATCCTGTCATCTCAGCCTGCTATTCAGCCAAGACTTTTTTTTAAAAAAACCTATGCTGTCTGGTAGAGCAACGGGACATATGTAAGGAGAAAATTCTGTGTCCCTTATTTCTAAGAAAACAGCATCTCCTGAACCAGTAAATTGTTCTAGGTAGCATTAACCCAGGTTACTTTCCTCCTTCATTAACTGGCTGTGGTGACTTGAAATGTCCCACACGGGCTTATGTGTGGAGCTTGGTGCCCACTGGTGGTGCGATTGCCAAAGATTCTGGAAACTTTTTGGAGGCAAGGGTCAATCTAGAGGGAGGAGGATTGGGGATGTCTCTTTGAGGGTCTTACTCGTCCAGTGGTCCAAGCCTCCTTCTGGGCTTCCTGCCCATCACGAAGTAAATAACCTACCCCGTATACTGCTGTCACCCTGATGTTCTGCCCAAATGCAATGGCCGAGCAACCGTGCAGTGAACCCTCAGCAACCATGAGCCAAAATAAATCTTTTCCCTCTAAGTTGTGGACACAGTGGCACAAAAGTACCTCATACATGGTCCTGCCAGATACCTATAGTATTGTGAGGCGGTAGGATGCTATGTGAGGTTACCTAGTCTCTCCATAGGGCTGAGGTCCTGATGACCCTTACCCACGCCCTTCCATGGCCACTGCCCTGAGACAAACAGTTGCTCAATGCCAAAGAGAGTAGCTTTCACAGTTTCCATTCTTGTCCACACAGCAATTCATTTTAACTGGAACTAACGGTTATTTAAGGAATGGCTTTCTCTTGCAAGGGCAATAGAACAAAGTGCATTTGTACACCATCACCATGTATCTATTATTTTTCTTGTATGCATGACAATGTCCCTGACAAAACCTACTGAAGGGTTTTATTTTAATCACAGGTTGAGGGTACAGCCTCCACGGTGGTGGGTAAGCCATGGCAAGCAGAACAAGGCAGCTCGTGACAGTTCATCCTCAGGAGGCCAAGAGAGGCAGGTTTTTACAACCTGCTTTTTCTTTTATTTTTATCTTTATTTTATTCAATCCCTGCTCCATATGTTATGGCCACCCACATTCCAGGTAAGTTTTCCTTACTCAGCTAAACCTCTCAGGAAAACATGGCCAGAGCAGGGCAGTGGTGGCACACGCCTTTTATCCCAGCACTGGCAAGGACAGCAGAGACAAGCAGATATGAGTTTGGGGCCAGCCTAGTCTACAGAGCTAGTTCCAAGTTGTCAAGGTTACACATATAAACCCTGTCTCAAACAAAAACAAACAAACAAACAAAAAACCAAACCAAACCAAAACAAAACAAAACAAAGACATGCCCAGAACAGGAATGCTTCCCAGGTGATTTTAAATCCTGTCAAAGTGGTAATGAAGATGAACCATTTCACCTAGTATCCTCACAGGTCAGGCAGGGAACTAGCTGCTTCTGTCCCAGTCTGGGTGTTCAATTCTGCTAGAAAAACCCCTCAGAAACTCATTTTCACTAGGGTGAACCCAACAGCATTTTCCAAAGCCCAAAGAAGTTCTCTAGGCGTTGAGGAGTTTGTGGGCATGTCAGGCAGGGAACTAGCTCCTTCTGTCCCAGTCCCTGCACAGCCAAGAGCTGGGTAGAGAAAAACAGGACCTAATTGAAGCCGCATCGGGAAAGCTGTGGGCCACAGGCCAGAGACCAGAGGGCACAGATATGAAAATAGAAAGAGGCAGAAAAGAAAAACAGTGCAGGATAAAAAGGCCAGTGGCAGTGCTTGGGGACCTGCCTGGAGCACATGGGACCTGAGACACCCAGCCAAGGTGCCATGAACATCAGACACTTAGGAACCAAGCCAAGCCAGAAGGTCACTCGACCCTACACTGGCTGCAAGAAAGGAGCTTGACCCAACTCAGCCACTGTACACCAATCATGGCTCTCTGGGAACACTTCTGTGAGGCAACTGTGTCAGCCCATCAGGCTTGGTGGAAGCTCCAAGAGCAGAGAGCGGGTTCCTGTGGACTGTCACAGGCAAGTGAATACCTGGTCAAATAATCACAATTGATACACTTTATCCCGGTCAGTCATACACCAGCATCTAAACTGTGAGACAAGCTTACTTCTCTACTGTTGAGGCCCTTATGCTCAGAACTCCAGTGGCAGATGAGCAACAAAGGAAGAATTGTCACTAGAGGTAGAGAAAGGCACCCTGAGAGACTGGCCGCTCTGATTGTATTTTTCATTGCATTTTACATAATTGCATGGTGTTCCAAATTTGTCCTGTGGTGCGATATGTTGAAGAATTAAGGGACGTTTTCACCCTTTACTAACAAAAATGATTTTGTTCCTTTTCCTCTATGTGTTAAATGGCTCCAACTCTGGAAAGATATTATCCAAATACCACTGGAATGACTTGCAACCCAGGCGTTTCCTTAATTCCACGCGCTCACTAATATTTCCATAGGATACATATGTCAAAGAAGGTCTTTGAAGAAAGAAGTTCTCCTAAATGAAAACAAAGAGTCATTTTACTAAACGAAACAAATCTTTGGTGATCAGGTCATGATAGCAAACATCAGGACATATTTTTATTATTGGAATAAAATTGCCCTTTCCTCTTGTGCTTTAGCAGTTTTCTGTGAGATTAAAACCTTCCATCTTCTAGGAAATCTTGGTAAGACATGGGCTATTAAAAAGAAGATGATATTCTAAGACAAGTTAACTAAAACCCAAGTGGTTAGGTTCACCTGTGAGGGACTTTTAAAAATACATCTTTTTTTTTTTTTCTTTCGAGAAAGGGTTTCTCTGTGTAGCCCTGGCTGTCCTGTCTGTAGACCAGGCTGGCCTCAAACTCAGAAATCTGCCTGCCTCTGCCTCCCAAGTGCTGGGATTAAAGAAATGCGCCACCACTGCCTGGCAAAATATATCATTTTAAGTAGGAGGGCCCACTTTTAATCCAGGTCTTTTGAGGTGGGAAGATCTACCTTTAATCTGGGCTATACCTTCTGGCAGCCTGCATAAAGACTACAAAAGAAGGAAGCTTGAAACTCTCTCTTTGCCTGCTTGCTCTCTCTCTCTCTCTCTCTCTCTCTCTCTCTCTCTCTCTCTCTCTCTC
>JADRCD010231378.1:22320-46444 GCA_019843815.1 Montemys delectorum
CTCTCTCTCTCTCTCTCTCTCTCTCTCTCTCTCTCTCTCTCTCTCTCACTGGCAAGTCCATTCCTTCACTGCCATTAGAGCCTACTTCTTCAGGATTCCAGCATCTACTGAAGACCAGCTGAGACGTCCAGCCTCATGGACTGAATGAACAACTACTGGATTCTTGGATCTTCCATTGGTAGACAGCATTGTTGGACTAGCTGGACCATGGCCTGTAACTTACTCTAATTATAGTATAGATAGATAGATAGATAGATAGATAATTGATATAGGTATTAATGATATATATCAATATATATTATATCCGTTCCTCCAGAGAATACTGATACACCGATGAATATAACCACTGAGCATCTTCCTAGCCAATCCACCAATCCACCTTTTTTTTTTTTGGAGAAGGGGTCTCATAGTGTAGCCCTGGCAGGCCTAGGACTCACTATGTAAACCAGACTGGTCTGGAACTCACAGAGCTCTATCTTCCTCTGCCTCCCAAGTGTTTTCTCAAAGGTTAATTTTGCTCACTTTTAATTACATAGGAAGAGAATACAACATATACATTCTTTGTCCACCACTATGCTTTACAGATGCACCAGTGCGGGCAATTGTGTGTGTATCTATAACTTGTGGGTTTGCAGTGCTGTATAGAACTAGAGATCCTAAATACACTACATGTATCCATCATATTCCTTTTTCTTGTTTTTAAATTTTTATTTTTTTTAAGGCAGGGTCTCATTCTGTAGCCTTGGCTGGCCTTGAACTCACACAGACCTGCCTCTGACATGTGTTTTATATGCATGGGTCTTTGTGGAGGTATGTATACCTGAGTGCAGGTGCCTGCAGAGACCAGACATGGGGTTAGATCTCCTGAGGCTGGGCTTATCAATAGCTGTGAACTACCTGGGTATGGGTGCTAGGAACTGAACTCAGGTCTACTAGAGCAGTGTATGCTTGTAACCTCTGACCCCATCTCGTTCTCCTTAGCTTTTGAGACAGGGTCTTACTACATTGCCTTGGCTATCTTGAACTTGCAATCCTTCTGCCTCAGCAGGAATTCTCTAACAGCTCCATGATTATTAAAGAAATCTCATTTTTACTCTCATAATTTAAAAGCTTGAATTATAGCAACTGCTAATTCATTTTTGTCACTTTGACCCAAACTGGAGCCACCTGGGAAGAGGGACTTCAGACAGAAATTACCTCCATCAGATTGGCACGTGGAGCATTTTCTTGACTGCTATCTGTTATAGGAAGGTCTGGCCCACTGTGGTGGTGCCATCCCTGGGCAGATGGTCCTGGGCTATATAAGAAAGCATGTTGAAGAAGCCAGAGAGAGCAAAATAGTAAGCAGTTCTCTCTGCTTGAGTTCCTGCCTTGGCATCTCTAGATAATGGTCTGTGATGTGAAATAGAAGCGAAACAACTTTCCTCATCTAAGTTGCTTTTGGTCAGTGTCTCCTCACAGCAACAGGATGGAGATATAAGATGAAGGCCAAGACACACTGTCAGGTACCCACTGTGCATCTGTGTGGAAGGAGCTTCGTCTTTATTGCTTTATGTATGGCACAGAGATGTGCTCTAGGAAAAAGCGGCAAAGGCTTAACTATTGGGACAGACATAATCAAGGGCATAGCTTGCACAGAGAAATCTTTTACTGCTGGTAGAAAAGGAGCTCACACGTGGGCACAGGGCCTATACCAGCCCCATTTCTTGGGACACTGATCAAACCCTGAAGGGATCAGCTCCTGAGGCTGCAACGGGAAGGGGATGCTTTCTGACAGTGAAGAAGAATTCCCCAGGGCTGGTGAGATGGCTCAGCAGGTAAAAGCACCGACTGCTCTTCCGAAGGTCGTGAGTTCAAATCCCAGCAACCACATGATGGCTCACAACCACCCATAATGAAATCTGATGCCCTTTTCTGGTGTGTCTGAAGACAACTACAATGTACTCATTTATAATAATAATAAATAAATCTTTAAAGAAGAAGAAGGAGAAGGAGAAGGAGAAGAGGAATTCCCCAGTGCATAAATAGATCTAGCTGTGGGGGAAAGACTCTACAAGTTCATTTACTTCCAAGAAACTTGAATTTTACTAAAACTTAAGCTTAAAAAATTAATCACCGGGACAACTGCTTAAGATTAAGCAGTTGAGAGCAGGACCAGGGGTGACTGGGTGAGAGACTGAAGGGCTCTACACACAAATGCACTCTGTATCTGGAAAGGTAGAAGAGTCTTAAGAACAGCCCAGAACCTGTTCTCCCCCAGTCAGAGGCATGCTCACCTTGTATTCATCCAGCCAGACGTGAACCACTCGAAGTAAGTTCTTTGACAAGGCACTCTGGTTTATAGGCCTGTATGGACTCCGTGCCTTACTGATATGTCCAACCCGAGAGCAAGGGAGTATGAAGAGCTGGCCTCCACACATCCAGATCTATACAAGACCATAACTGGTTATTTTACTAGTAACTGGCAACTGCTTTAGAACATACAAACACACACACACACACACACACACACACACATACACACACACAGAGCTAATATTTGGTTGGTTGCTTGCTTATCAAGACAGGTAGCCCATGTTAGCCCCAACTTTCTGGGAATGATGCTGAGTTTCTGATCCTCTTGTCTCTCCCTCCCCGGTGCTTAGATTGCAGTGGTGCCACACCTCACTTGGATTATGCTACGCTGGGGTTCAATACAGGGCTTCGCTCACACTAGGCACACATGCTACCAGCTGAGCTACACTCCTAGCCTCAATCTCTAATACTAATTCCATTTATTTTATTCCATGTAATAAATGTAATATATTCATCAAAGTCTTATACTGTAGGTGCTATGAGCGTACACTTCCCATTTACAAAGAAGAAAGTTAACATATAGATTGATTAAGAAGTTTGCCCAGTGATGTGGAATAACTGAGTGGCAGAGCTCAGGTTCAAATTTAGGAAGTCTAGCCAAGAACTTGAGGTCTGACTGGCAAATGATTCTCTTTCTTTCCTCCTGCATTTTTCTAAGTATGAGCAATACCATGCCAAGCTCTGGCTGTTTATATATAAACACTTCACAGCACATATTATATTCACTATATGAAAGCAAGATGCGGTCATCGAAAATTGTTAAATATAGGAAAATGTACACCTTAAGATTGAGGTTAGTCAATATAATTCAAATGTATGTGTGGACACACAAACACACATTAAGATAACTTACTGTCTTTATGTGAGTTAGGCAAATTGAGAAACATAGCTTGATGGCTTAAAAGGGCTTCCACTAGAACAAGGATCTGAGTTGGTATCCATGCAAAAAGCTGGGCATGGCTGCACCCACCTGCAATCCCCGTCTGGAGGGGTAGGGATGGAAACAGGATGCTCATTGGGGTTGACTCGATGCCAGCATGGCAGAAACATAGTGAACCTAATTCACTAAGAGATCCTGTCTCAAGGGAATAAAGGCAGGTAAATGAAGCAGGATATAGGAGGACTCCTGACTTCTGCATGCACAGACTGTACCTGCACATGTATGGAGGACTCCAAACTTCTGATGCATAGCATGTACCTGCACACAAATGTGTAGACGCACATGCACACATGCACACTCACACACAAATGCATGCATGCACTCACACACGTATCAAAACTAAAAGTCTTATTTGGAAATTTTAGAAGTTTCCATTTTGTTACTACAAAAGATAACATGGAGTAGAGGTGAGCAGAGGTGACTAGAGGTGAGCAGAGGTGACTAGAGGTGAGCAGAGGTGACTAGAGGTGAGCAGAAGTGAGCAGAGGTGAGCAGAGGTGCCTGCCACCAAACCTAATCACCTGATGATCCCCAGAGGAGAGAGGGAACTGACCCTTGGAGGTTGCTCCCCAACCATACCTATGCTGTGGCAGGGCATGCCTCCCCTCCGTGCGCATACTTATTACATTAATAGTCAAGAACATTTTGCGTCTATTTATTTGGGGTGGTGTGCATGGCAGAGTATGCAGGTGGTGTCAAAGGACAACTTTGAAGGGCTCAGTTCTCTCTGCCATGTGGATCTCAGGGATCTAACTGAGGTCATCAGGTTTGGTGGCAAATGCCTTAACCTACTGAGCCATCTCACCAGCCCCACATATTAAGAATGTGGTTCTAACATATAGCTTGTGGACATAATTTGTCCATGCATGATATATTTGCTGTAGCCATTCTGTTTCCTGGACTCCAGTAACACCAGCATTGCCTAGGAACTGGGTAGACATGTAAAGCCCTGGGCCACGGACACCTGCTGACCCAGAACCCGTGAGCTGGGCCCAGCCTTCTGCATTTTCACAGGCTCTTTGTGTGAGTCTAATGCACACTCAGAGTTGACAACCCTCTGTTCTAACTCATCAAAACCATAAACTCTGATTTTGCCGATGTTTCTCTGAGGAAATTCACTTGATCACTAGAAAACAATAATAGTATGTTTAAGATCTTCACTAAAACATATATGTGGGGTTGGGAATGTGTCTCAATTGGTATAGTGTTTATCGGGCATGCTCAAAGTCCTGGCTTCAACCCCCAGTACTACATATACTGCTCTTGGTGGTCCACAACTGTAATTCTGGCACCCAGGAGGTAGAAGTAGGAGAATCAGAAGTTCAAGGTCATCTTCAACTAAATATAGTATTTAAGACCAACCTGGGCTTCATGAGACCCTTGTCTTAGAAAAAAAAAAACAGATGGGGTGGGGGCAGAAATTCAGATATCTAAAATAAAAATCCTTCAGATTCCTTGTTTAGAAGACACAGAAGAAAAGGTCTTGGGCCAGAAGTCCAAACAATCAGCTCCTTCAGTGGCCAATGGTTCGGTTCCCTGTGTCCTGTCTGGACCTCATTTTCTTTGGAACTTGTGAGCTAAATAGTTGATACAGACATCTGTCCTAGGTGCTTCATCACACCACAAAAGCTGACAAAGGTAATCATGTTTCATTCTCTTTTTAAAAGAAAACTAAGGAAATATTAACTTTTATAATTACCTTGAATACTAATACTGGGCATTTTTCCATATGTGCTTGGTCTGCAAAGGCTGCTGGGAGAGGGCACTGGATTCCCTAGAACTGGAATTACAGTGAGCACTGAGCTTCCAGATGGGTGCTGGGAATTGAATCCTAGTCTCCTGAAAGAGCAGCCAGCGCTCTTAACTGCTAAGCTATCTCTCCAGCCCCTTTTCTATCTGTTTGTTTGCTTGAGACATTCATTGGTTTCAAGAGACTACAGCTATATACACAGAACAGTAAACAGAAGTCAACTTATAAAAAAAAGACAGGGAACAAAACTAAAAAATTTCCTCCAAAACTTTGTAAAGAAACAAGTTGAAGAAAGCAGCAGATTTTTATCCCAATTCCATAGGCCCCAGATAACTGGCCTCAGACTCACTATATAGGTAAGAATGAACTTGAACTTCTGATCCTCCTGCTGGAGGTTCTGGGATTATAAGGCATATGCCACAGTGCCTTGGGTTGGGGGTTGGGGGTTGAACCCAAGATTTTGTGCATGCTGGGCAAACACTCTAGCAACTGAACCACATCACTAGGTTGGTCACAGATCCCCTTACTCCTAATGAACATACTCCAGCACTGACAGGATTATAAACTAGGAGATAAAGGAAGAGTTGCGGCCATCCCTACATAGACAGAAAACACAGGAGAGGGTATATCCAAATGGACGCTCCCTCTTTAAGAACAAATCTATAGTAAACAAGAAATAGGACCAGGGATGAAACCAGTTGGGAGAGTGCTTGTCCAGAAAGCTTGAAAAGTGCTTACAGCTTGTTGTGATCATGAAAGGAGAAAGAGCTGTACGCGGTACTAAAAGCTTTCCATATTTGCAGGGAGTGGGAAGTAGGGTCTCTGGTAGGCAGGTGAACCGGTTGAACTAGTCTGCAGCAAGCTGCAAGTGAGGTGGGGGAGGGGAGAAGGGAAAGTCTAATGCTCAGAGCCCACGTGCTGCTGAGCCAGAGAGCAGTGGTCCAGAATTCTCAGCCACAAGAAAGATCAGGGCACTAATGTTGTGATCATAAAAAGAGAAAGAGCTATAAGAATATGTTCTGGCGGAGTGTGGGGGTAGAGGGTGCCTCGGCGGGCCCATGCTGAGGCATTCCTTCCCCGAGAGACCAGACCCACAACGGTACAGTATAGAATAGAGTTTATTTAGGGTGGGGGAGGGGAGTTAAGAGAGTAGTAGAGGCAGAGAAAGGCAGAGAGAGTAGAGAAGTGGAAGCCGGCATGGCCACGTGGAGAGATGGAGGAAGGGAATGGGGACAGAGGGGGAGCAAAGGGGCAGGAGGAGAGAGGCAGGAGTGAGAGAGAGGAGGGGCCAAGCAGCCCCTTTTATAGGGCCAAGCCTGCCAGGTAACTGTGGGGAGGAGCATACCTGGCGGCAGCCAGGAACTGTGGGGGTGGAGTCCAGACAGAATACCAACACTGGATCTTGATCCTTCTTGTAAAATTTTCTTTTTGACCCTTTCAGGGTCACTGAGCCTGGGCCAGCTTGCTTGGCAAATGGCCAAGGGGTTCTCAGCCAGTACTGAGCCAGTCATAAGGCAGAAGGCATTCAGATGGGCTCTAGGTGAACAGAGGCAGCAACATCTGTAGAAATCAGATTCTAGCTAAGACCAGCTCTGCTGTAGCAACATCAAAAATGAAGAGGAATAATTGCTTGTGTGTATGTGTGTGTGTTTTAAAGATCTATTTATTTTATGTATGTGAGTACACTGTCACTGTCTTCAGACATACCAATAGACGGCATCAGATCCCATTATAGATGGTTGTGAGCCACCATGTGGTTGCTAGAAATTGAACTCAGGACCTCTGGAAAAGCAGTCAGTGCTCTTAACTGCTGAGTCATCTCTCCTGTCCCTGCTTGTGGTTTTAAGCTACTGCATTTTGATACAGTTTCCCACATACATTTACAATTTACTGACCAAAGTTCACTGACAGACAAGGTACCACTTCTCTCCAAACACAAGTTTCATTTTCATCAATTTTACATTGACTTAGTTGTTCATTCCACAAACCCAGAATGACAGATTCAAATTCTGGTCAGTAAGTATTTTTTCCTCACTCTCCTTCCTCATCTTGGGTCTGAGGACACACTGATTCTGGACTTGTGTTTCCCAGGCTTTGGCCAGGAGAATGTCTGCCCACCTCACAACTACAGAAGCTGGACTATGTAGTTTGGCTTCGCTTTTATCTTCCTGTCATTTAGTGTGAGGAAAACATGTTCCGTGTGTCAGTTGCTCATAGAAATAACTCCTGACCTCAACTAAGCCCAGAAACTAAAGCCCAACCCAGTCAGCATCTGCAGGCATAGGCACAGGGGAAGCTGCTGAGTCACCCTGCAGGCATATGCAAGGGAAAGCTGCACATTACATTTTACACCATTCCTCTTTGAGGTGCTTTGTTACACAGCATAACTGATACTGAGATGATAGCTGACTAATCCCTAATGTCCTTAGCAATTAAAATTCTGAGCAGATGAACCAAAAAGAGTAAACCATTCACTTAGTAGGTAGATGGTCCACATAAGAGGAAAGGGTTGGAAATCTGCTTACACCTCCATCACGCCAATGCATGAGAACTCTGCCGTGGCTGGATGGTTGTTTTCATATCAGAGAATCCAACAGGCTTAGTGATCTTGACCAGGATTTCAGCAGGCATCTATATCTAAAGATGTAGCCTTAAACCTGGTGGTGGTGGTGCACGCCTTTGATCCTAGCACTTGGGAGGCAGAGGCAGGCAGATTTCTGAGTTCGAGGCCAACCTGGTCTACAGAGTGAGTTCCAGGACAGCCAGGGTTACACAGAGAAACCCTGTCTCAAAAACAAAACAAAACAAAACAAAAAGATTCAGTCTTGGAGGTGAGTTGAGAAACAGGATTCCTTAAGTAGTCATTCTTTTTTTTTACGATTTAATTTATTTATATAAGTACACTGTCGCTGTCTTCAGACACACCAGAAGAGGGCATCAGATCTCTATATAGATGGTTGTGAGCCACCCTGTGGTTGCTGGGAATTGAACTCAGGACCTCTGGAAGAGCAGTCAGTGCTCTTAACTGCTGAGTCATCTCTCCAGCCCTCAGTAGTCATTCTTAAGAGCAGAAGTCAAGGTCTACTCAGCGTTTGGAGTAGCACACCTTGACAATGTGGAAGGATGCCAGGATGGAGATCAGGTACTGGAAAAATGAGCAAGCTAAGACTTCAGGTGGTCAAGGCCCATTGAATGCCAACCAGGATTGTACAGCCACAAAAATCTGAAGCTGGTTATGGGAAGCATTCAAGGCCTGGGTGTGAAGCAGAGCTGCGTGGATATCAGTGAACCATTCCTCTCCATGATCCGTGGCAGCCACAGAACTCAGCAACCAAAGCAGAAGGTGAGCACTAGAGGCTTCTCCCACACGTGTGCTAGAACTGAGGACAGGAGAGATGTGCTAGCAGTGCCCCAAGGCTGGACACGGTCTATGTGAGGCAGGAAGCAACGGGTTTGGTGCATAGAACTTACTGTTTCTGTGAACTTGGGAAGCAGTGTAATTTCTCTGTTTTCTCATTAAAAGAGATTATGGCAGTACCCATCTTATAGGCCTGTAAGAACTGAGTTAATATCTGTAAAATGTTTCAGCAACATGAGTTAGGTATAAGAACCCACTCAACAAACCACACAAATTTAATCCTTGAGATGGATGTAAAGCTACTTCAGGAGCCATCCCAACAAAAAGAAGGCTCAGTTCCCCTTTAATATGACCACGGAGTACTTTGTGTTTCTCCACTGTGTCTATCAAAGGAAAATTAAACAACTGTACCCCAACAGAGCCATGACATCAGAAGTTATTCTTAAACTGCAAACTGCTGTGTTCTAATGCTGTTCTGTGTCCTTATGATGATTCATTTAGTTGTGAACTTGGCAGGATCTAAAATCTTGTAGGTGTGTCTGTGGGGAGTGTATAGGTTGGACTCATTGAAGTAGAAAGATCCTTACTAACAGTGGACAGTGCTATTCCATGGACTGGGGCTCTGAACAGCACCGAAGACAGTGTGCTGAGCAATAGTTGATCTGTCTCTGCTTTCTGAGGATGGATGCAGAATGGCCATCGAGGGCAAGTTCTTCCCCACTATGATGGACATATGCGCTCATACCATGAGCCCAGATAACCCCTGGAAGTCGGTCTGTCAGGTGTCTTGTCCTAGGATGGAAACTGCCACAATCCTCAGGAGACACTGCTGCAGAAAGCAAAGCGCAGGACTGTGGTTTCTTCTGAACACTGGCTGGGAAGGTGAACTCCTCTACTGATGGCCAAATCAGACTTAAACAGATCCCTCAAGAGATAGTGTCCAGGTGGCTGTGCACTTCAGGAGTGCTGTCAGCTGTGGCAGCCACAGGAACCATTTGCAGGGGTTCTGGTGGTGAAAGTTTCGGAAGAGTAGTTCTCTTTCCTGGCAGTGTTACAGCTCTTAAGGCTGATGCTCTCAATCAATCGATAGAGTGATTCTCACACACTTTATTCCTTCTGGACAGTTTTGGGGTGGGGTGGGGCCTGACAGTAGGTATTTCCTTCCTATTGGCTTGGTCTGAGATGTTAGAGAGCCTCCTCTACATGTGGAAGGGCTCGGGGCATTGCCCCTACGTGACTGATGGACACAAATCTCTCTATGGGACTCAGAGAGGGGCAGGCTGTGGTTACATGACAGGGGTCTAGTGTCGGGAGCAGGCGAAGCTCCTACCGTCCCTTCAGGGTCTCCGGGGCTTCTAGCCTTAGCTCGACCTTACCAGGTTTCCTCTCACAGTCCACCGCCCTGCAGGATTCCAAGCAGGAGCTTGAAGGAGAAGACATTGCTAAGCTATCTGTGTCTATACAGCAAGTCTATGAAGTCTGGGCTGAAAAGCACGAAAATTAATAAAATAGGGCTGGTGAGAGGGCTCAGTCACTGAAGTAGTTGCCACAAAAGCATGAGGATCTGGGCTCCATGCGCAGAACCCTCCGTAAAGAAGAACTTGAGTGGTTTTGGAGGATTCCTAGGGCTCACCGGCCTCAGATAACAAGCCAGTTCTAGTCTAATGAGAAACGTTCTCAAAAAAACGAGGCAGCCGAAACCTAAGGAATGATGCCCGAGGCTGACCTCCGGTCTCTTCATGCACACAATGACTAAAATGACCAGCTACCAGAAAGAAAGGAAAAGGAAGGAAAGGAGGAAGAAAGGGGAAAGAGAGGAAGAAAAGAGAGAAAATAAAATCCAAAACAGGAAAGAGTGGAATATAACTATCAAGACCCACATAGATTTAAAATGTTAAATTCCACACCATGCATACGGTCCTATCAAGTGTTTTCCGGAGCCCTCCCATCTGTGACACGCCCTTCTGTGTGTCACCAGACAGTCCTGCATGTTCATGGAGAAAACACATGATCATATGAAAGTCAGATTGCAGTCTTGCTCAGGAAAGGGCTCTGCACAGTAGGCACAAACTGAGTTCCATTCTCCACAACCAAATGAACCATCACCTCTCTCTCTGTGTACACACATAACTGCACGGGGGAAACAAGGAAGTCTGACTTACTCTTAGTGAAAGTTCCACATTTTCTCCTCCCCAAATATCCATGTCCTTGTCATACTGTCCAAGTTCATTAAAATAATGCCTGTGTATAGCAAAAATTCCTCCTGCCATTGCAGGTGACCTAGAAAGGAGTTAAAAATAGTGAATAAATTTGAGAGAAATAGTGATCTCTAATTTTCCTAAAAACATATGGAGTGCTACTGTTGGCTCATCAGTTAATAATTCCTACTGATCTCGCAGAGGATCTATAAGGTCATCTACACCCAGGCCAGGTAGCTCACAAGCACCTGTAGCCCGGGCTCCAGGGGATCTGGTGTCCTCTCTGGCCTCTGTGATTCTTGTAGTCACCATTTCATTCTGTACTTCTAGGAGACCAACTCTTCGATTCCACTTGTATGAGATGGTGTGATGCCTGCCTGTCTGTGACTGGTTCATTTCAGTTGGCATAATGGCCTCTTGGTTCATCCCTGTTGTTTACAAATGGTGAGATGTCATCTTCTATTGGCTGGACATTATTCTGTGCCCGTGCACTACATTTTCATTATCCATTCAGCTGTAATAGACAGGTTGGTTCACGGCTGTTGTTGGCGCTAGAGTGGGAATGAGTGTACATACACATCTCTTCAACATACTGACTTCATTTCCTTTAGGCATGTTGTCAGTGATGGGACTGCTGGTCAGGGGTTACTGCTGGGGGTGGGGGTGCTGCCCAGTCAGGGTCAGGTACTAAGGTAGGGCACAGCTGCAGCTGAAGGCCAAACACTGATGGGTTCTTGCAGTTAACTCTTGCTGATAGCAGGATTAAGGAAAGAAACTTAGCTATTTGGTCTCTTTACTCTCTTACTCAGGGGGCCTCTTGCTGTTTAGGTAAGAGTCTCAGTTTAACAACTCTTCCTGAGCCAGAGAAAAAGGGAAAGAAAAAAAGAAAGTCAGATGGACACCCAGGCGTATGCACACTGGAGACGCAGAAAGAGCTACACAGAACCTTTATTACTGCTTTTCGCTCTTTATAGCTTTTTAGACAAAAAGTTTTCTGTGTAAGAAAAAATTACCTCATAGATAAAATGTTATACAAAAGGGAAGTTACAGACGAATGTTGATAGTAAGTTCAAAGCAGTATTTCATTCTCTAAGCTCATTTTGAGTTCAATGCAACAATTTCATATGGCCTTGCTTTATTGTAGCTTGATCACCAATCTGTCCTAAGCCTATTTCTCTTCTTGGTATAATTGTGAAGGCTCATTATATTCCTTATTATAACTCCTAGCACCCTTTACTTGCTATTCTATGAGTAAGGTGCACACTCTATTCTTTTTTTTAAAGAACTTTAAAAAAAAAAAAAAAGATCTGTTTTACTTATATGAGTACACTGTTGCTGTCTTCAGACACCAGAAGGCGGCATCGGATCCCATTACAGAAGGCTGTGAGCCACCATGTGGTTCAGGACCTTTGGAAGAACAGTTAGTGCTCTTAACCGTGGAGCCATCTCTCCAACCCACATTCTATTCTTGATTCTAACTTTATTACAGCCTTCTGGCAAAACAACTAGAACCATCCCCTTAAACTTCCCTCCTAAAATTATTTGAATCAAGTCAGGAACTCTATAAAGTCGTGAATTCATCTAAGCATAATTAATTCAGGAAAGTTCACCTTCACATCGATCTGCATTAAATTTCCCCAATAGAGTAGACTATCACCCAGGAAGTAGTCACACCGGGCTATAGAGTCTCCCAACGTCCACTCACGCCAAGCCGAATAACTGGGAGTGTGGCAATGACAAAGACAAGGAAGCTCATCAGCAATAAGCAGCAGTCCTGATCCAGAGTCTCTGGGGCCGGGCCTCACCAGAGCATTCACATTGCAGCCACGTCCAGGGAGCTCACTTGCCCACCGCAGCTCTTCCTGCATGGCATCTGTCAGCTTATTCTACTTTTAATTTCTGAAGAGCCATGCCACTATTTTCTAGTATCTATTTGCATTCTTGCCCACAGAAGACTTAGTGGAGTGAGCTGGCATCTAATGGGACTTAGGTTTGCACCCTTTGACGAGGGAAGGGATGCTTAGACATTTTCACATGCCGTTAGTCGTCTGGATTTTTCTCTTGAAAGACGTGCATTCTATTTTTTAATTGAACTTTTTCTTGCTGTTTGTTGAGTGCCTTATACGTTCTGGATATTAATCCCTTCTCAGATACATATTTGCAAACATTTCCTCCCATCCCATGGGCCTTCTTTTCGCTTCGCTGACTGCTTCCTTTGCTTTGCCGGAGCTTTTAGCTTGATGCAATCCCACCCTCAATTTTTACTTCTATGGCCTGTACTTTTCAGAGTCTCAGTCACAGGTCTTTGAGTAGCTGACTGTCATAGAGTATGTCTTCAACTAGTGGTAGTATAATTTTGGGTCTTACATTTACAGTACATTTGTTTTGACTTTTTTCTGTGGTAAAAAATAGGGCTACTCAGATTATTTACTTGTTGCTGTGACAGAAGCAATGTAAGAAAGGTTCCTGCATCCTCGAATGACCTGGGTGCTGGAAACCTGACTAGGGTCAACGAGACAATGAAGAAAGGACAGACAGACACACAGGGACTGGGCAGTCTTTGGTAGCTCTGATGGAGTAGCTGGAAGTTCAGTATACTTATTGTATACAGTTGGACAGTGAGGTAGGGTTACCTATCTCACTCAGAACGGTCTTTGTAGGGGAATCTCTTTGGGCCTTAAACATGGGGTGGGGGCTATGGCAGACATTTTCTGCACACAGTCAATATTCAAGCTCTCTGGGGTGGGGGAGGGGAGAGTTATCACTCCCATGGTTGAAACTTTTGAGTCTTTGACATAGATGTCCCATGTCAGTAGTACACACTCACTCAAGACTTTCACTCACTCACTACAGGGAGGAGAGATTCATTTTAAAGGATAGAGTCACTATTACCAGACCCAATAAATGGGGATTGGTAATAGTCAATAGTACCCTGGCCAAGTCAGTAATCTGGTAAGAGTAAACAAAATGTCCGGGTACTGGTTTACCTTGAAGATGGACTAAAAGGTTTGCTGATGAGTAGGACAAGAATATGGGAAGATGACAAGAATCTAGATTGATACTTGGGGATCTCTACACAGCAGATGGAGTTGTTGTCCACAGAGATAGGAAGTCCTGGTTACATAGGAAGCTTAACATTCAGGCCAGTGTGAGGTGTGCATCCAGTACCTCAGTGGGAAGGCCAAGGAGGCAACAGGTGCAATTGGACGCATGAGCCCGGAGGTTTGCAAGGTTGTGGGTGGGGACATGAGTTTGGGAGTTTTATTAGTTGCTTTTCTCATCGCCTTGACAAAATGCCCAGCAAAAGCCACCTAGGAAGGGTTGCTTCAGCCCACAGGAGAGGAGTCACAGTAAAGCCACCAGGAAGGGTTGCTTGAGCCCACAGGTCCAGGAGAAGGAGTCATGTGACAGGAGCATGAGGCTTCCTTCACACTGCACTTCCACGATTAGAGCGCAGGGCAGGCTGGGGCTCACCTTGCTTTCTATTCAGTCTAGGAGCCCAGCCCCTTGGGATGGTGCCAATCACACAGCACAGAGGGGCTTTTTACCCCCAATTAACAGTCAGGACCGCCTTCACAGGCGCATTCAGAAGGTGGTCTGTTGAGGATTGCCCTGGTGCTGTTTGTATTTTGATGCTAATTTTGCTTCCCCAAGAGGGGCTGCCTCAGGCAAGGGGTGAATCTCCACACTCAGGTGACTTCATGTGAACCTTCTCCCCATTTTAACTTGTAAAACAAAGGCTAGACCAGTGATTGGGTAGTGGAAGAAAAAGGTGGAGCTGAAAATTTTAGAGAGAGAGGGAGAGGGAGAGAAAGGAGGAGGGGAGACAAGGAGAGGAAAGAGAGAGAGGAAAACAGAAGAGGAGGAGGTGGAAGGAAAAGGGAGCAGAAGCACATGGCCTAAAGAAAGTACAAGTTACAAGGGATTTCATAGATGAGAATATAGTAGTGTAGAGGTAGATCTGCCCAATCTAGGCATGCAGCTTGTATTCATATTAATTAAGTTTTGTTTTCCTTGCACGGGCTTATTTGGATTGGAGATTTACTGCAACAAATTGGTACTCAATGCGGGGCTTGAACCCACAACCCTGAGATTAAGAGTCTTAAGCTTTACCGACTGAGAATTCTTATGCAGAGGGAAGATTATATCTCAGAATGGATATTTTTAGCACATAAACAAAGTAAGAAACTAAAAACCCACATTGAGAAGGTCTCTGAATTAACACTAAAAGGAAAAATGAGACTTTGACAATTAGAATGGATCCAGTTGAAATTGTGGTACCTTTCACCAACAAAGAAATTGCCTCATTTTGGGCACAGGATGAACATTGGCAAAGAGCATGCAGTGACCTCTTGGGAGAGATTAACAACAGATACTCTAAGAACAAATTAGATTCTCCCTTGTATAATAATGGGAACTCCAATATCTGGAGCCCCTACATTTTACACTGATGCCAGTAAGTCCGGAAAGGCAGGAAATAAATCAGAAGATGTAAGTAAGGTGGCTGAGTGTCTTTATAAGTCAGTTCAAACATCTGAATTATATGCAATACTGGTGGTATTGTCAGATTTTCAAGAGTCCTTTAATATAGTGACTGACTTTCAATATGCAGAAAGGGTTGTTTTACACATAGAAACTGCTGAAATATTCAGGATGATTCCGAATTGGCTTCACTATTTATTTAGCCATAACAAATTATCAGAAATAGGAGTTATCTACTTTATATAACATACATAAGATCCCATACAAGTCTGCCAGGCCTTTTGGTGCAAGGCTATAACGAAATTGACCAGCTATTGATAGGAAGTGTACTAGAAGTTTCAGAATTCCACAAAAAACACCACGTTAACACCAAAAGTTTCAAGAAAGAATTCTCTATCACTTGGCAACAAGCCAAGGACATTGTGAGGCAATGTCCTACTTGTTCGTTATATAATCAAACTCCATTGCCTATAGGAACTAACCCTAAGGGTATCCAAAGAAATGACATTTGGCAAATGGATGTCTTCTATTTTACAGAGTTTGGTAAACTGAAATATGTGTACCATACTATAGACACATATTCAGGATTTCAATGGGCAACTGCCTTAGCGTCAGAAAAGGCTGAGTCTGTAACTACACATCTGTTAGAAGTTATGGCCATTATGGGAATACCCATACTAATTAAAATGGACAATGGTCCCGCGTATATCTCTAACAAGATAAAGTAGTTTTTTAAATATTATAATATAAAACATGTTACAGACATATCACACAATCCTACAGGACAAATGATTGTAGAGAGATCTAATCAAACTCTGAGATGCTTAATAGGCAAAAGGGATCAACAAGAACCCCAAAGATAGATTAAATAGTGCTTTATTAACCTTAAATTTTTTAAATGCTATTGAACAAAACACCACAGCTGCTGAAAGACTTTGGAGTGTGGGAAAAACTACAGAACTAAACCAGCCTGTTTATATTAAGAATATTCTGACATCAGAATGGAAAATAGGAAATGTGTTACGCTGGGGGAGGGCTTATGCCTATGTTTCCACAGGAAAAGAAAAGCTGTGGATTCCTTTCAAGTTGATAAAGATCAGACATGACAAAGGGAGACCTCCTGAAGACCTTGGCGACAGAGAAGAAAAGGGAGACTAACCCAATCAACAAAATAGGTGAATATATGTCTCTGTATTCGGAGATAGCTCTGGAACTGGCTAAAACTAAAATGTGTATACACACCCAATAACATTTATTGGGCACAAATTTCTCATAACTTGTTATTACATACTGTCCTTTAAGAGGGCAAGTATCCAAAGTTATGTTATAGTTTGATTAGGTAACCAAGCTAACCTCTGAAGAAAGGCAGTCGCATTTCTTATTTGATCTTCAGTGAACAATCTGTGCACCCTGCTCACACTGTGTGAATGCCTTTTCAGAACTACCTGTTGCTTTTAAGTTTTATATACTGAAGGATGGAAGAAGAGAAAGACAGCCCTGGAAAGATTCACACGCTGGGATGCTGAGATTCTGGGACCTTCCATTGCAGCTCCATGTCTGATTCTACCTCAACTATATCAAAGCTGCTTCTTTTAAAGACTTGCTTCCAGAAGTTTCCCAGAATATTGAGCTTGCCTCTCTACCCTTTCAGACTGTCATAGTCAAGAGGTCAGCTAAGCAATGAGCTTTCTCAGCACACAGTGACTGGAAGGCAAATGATACCAGCTAGCTCTCCTTTGACAAAGCCAATTTTCCTATTTCTCTTGGGGCCCCCAGAAGGGAATTCTTTGCCCCAATTCATCTGAAAGCAGACAAAAGAAGTTCATTGTCACCAGCCAGTGGTGGTGCAGGCCTTTAATCCCAGCACTTGGGAGGCAGAGGCAGGCGGATTTCTGAGTTCAAGGCCAGCCTGGTCTACAGAGTGAGTTCCAGGACAGCCAGGGCTACACAGAGAAACCCTGAACCCTGTCTCAAAAAACAAACAAACAAACAAAAAAACAAAAACAAACAAAAAAAAAGAAGTTCATTGTCCCAGTTCCTTATGTTGGGATAGATGGTCTTGGTTATTTTATGAATAATAGATATGTTGTCATTTTAAGGGATACTTTACCAATGTAGCTTTGGACAGAGAAGAAATTAGAGAGCTTAAACTCAGAGATTTCTACCTTTCTCCTTCTCTATCCTTCCTTCTTAGGTAAAGGGGAAGGCGGTGGAAGAGAAAAGGGGGGATAGAGTAATATCACAGAAGTTAGAGAAGTAGACAAATAGGGATAGGTTATCAAATTTACTCTTAAACAAAGCATTACATAGCTATATCTTACATTGGTAGAAATCTTTATAATTGATACAAAGTTGAAGTTATAGTCTCTTAAATTGGTACAGAATTTGATACAAATTTAATGTTTTCATTAGTATGAAGTTCTTTATTGATATAAAAATTGGGATTAATATTGTTACTCTCATATAGGCATTGTACCTATACAGCACATTTAAGAATACAAAGGCTGGGCTGGCGAGAAGGCTCAGTAGGTAAGAGCACTGACGGCTCTTCTTAAGGTCCTGAGTTCAAATCCCAGCAACCACATGGTGGCTCACAACCACCTGTAATGAGATCTGATATCCTCTTCATCGGGCTACAGTGTACTTATGTATAATAATAAATAAATCTTTGGGCCAGAGCAAGCAGGGACTGAGCGAGCGGAGTTGACCAGAGCAAGTGGGGTGGAGCAGAGTGAGTAGGGTTGACCTCAGCGAGTGAACAGAGGTCCTAAAAAAATTCAGTTCCTGGCCTAATGGCGATCATGTGTGAGGTTCTCTCCGTAGGAAGTCTCTACCACTGGCCCTCCCCTGTGTGGGATTTTGGCAATTTTGTGCAACCTACAACACATGAGGGCTGGAGGAGGACGGGGTATAGGGACAGATACATGATATGGAGTTACCGAGGCGGAAGAGAGCATCAGTGGAATTACTCCAGTTGTGGGGAGATAGACACTAGGCAAGAATTGGCTCAATTCACCTACCGACAATATTGTCCAGAAAAGGAACACACTATGCAGAAATAGTCTACTGGTAATCTCTGCTTTACAAAGGCCTGTCAGATGACTCTGGGCCAGAAGGCTAAAGACTGATGCTCCAATGTTTTGAGGAAGGAGGGGCTGTCCAGGTGATCAGCGGTCTCTATAAATTGGCTAAGTTTTGGAAGCTATGCTTTGTGCTCCTTATGTTTTCAGGTATTATTAGTTGTTCTCGGATTTCTGGCCGGGTTAAAGACTGGTTGTAGTCTCATAGCTAAGCCAAGCTGTTTAGCATTGAGAAAGACGATATAGATTTGAGAGGATGATTTCCAGATGGCGTACAATCTAAAACTAGGACATAACAGGCGTAGAATTGTAAGCCTTCTAAGTTAGGATAGTAGAGTGCTTTATCTAATCGACAAAATTGATGGACTGGGTGTTAAGTGTATCTTATACTTTATAAATTGTAGAATGGTAATAGTTGTACTCAATTAATATCTGAGAGAAAAAAGCCTTCTAATTGGACAAAAAGGAGGAAATGTTGAGGATGGCCCTGGGGCTGTTTGTATGTTGATGCTAATTCTGCGTCCCCAGAGGGGCTGCCTGAGACAAGGAGTGAATCTCACACTCAGGTGACTTCATGTGCACCTTCTCCCCATTTTAACTTGTAAAATAAAGGCTAGAGCCAGTGATTGGGCAGTGGAAGGGAAAGGTGGAGCTGAAAAGGTTTAGAGAGAGAGGGAGAGAGGGGAGGAGGAAGAATGAGGAGAGGGAAGAGAGAGAGGAAGGTTGAAGAGGAGGAGGTAGAAGGAAAAGGGAGCAAAAGCACGTGGCCTAAAAAAACCTGCAAGTTACAAGGGATTTCATAGATGGGGAATATAGTAGTGTAGTGGTAGATCTGCCCAATCTAGGTGCGCAGTTTTTATTCACATTAACTGAGTTGTGTTTTCCTTGCACAGGCTTATTTGGATTGGAGATCTACTGTAACAGTTGTCTCTTTGGTGACTCTAGATCCTGTTATGTTCATAGTCAATATTTTTAACATTAATTTGTATGTATATATTTAATGTAACAGAGAAGGGAATTTTAAATCTGTACAGATGCAAAACAGAGTATGTGTGCAGGTACTTGTGTGCTGTAGCATGAAAGCCAGACAGACACTGACAGACAGATGTTGATGACAGATGACACTGATGACAGATGGACACTGATGACAGAGGGACACTGATGACAGGGGGACACTGATGACAGACAGACGGTACTTGTGTGCTGTAGCATGAAAGCCAGAGGACAACTCCTAGGGATCAGTTCCTCCACCATGTGGGTTAAAGGAATCTAATTTGGGTTGTCAGCTTCTTGGATGGTGCCTTCTCTTCCTGAGTCAGCTTCCTGCCCTCAAAAATAACAGTATTTAAAAAGCAATTGTGAGAGCTGTGTACAGTGTTACGGGCATCTGGAGAAGGGAGGAATCTTGTGCATGTGAATGACACAAAAGATCTGCATGTTCCCCTCGAGTCAGAGATAGGCACTACTGACAGACATTGATGACAGAGGGACACTGATGACAGAGGGACACTGATGACAGACAGACACAGATGTCCGACAGAACCTGATGACAGACAGATGTAGACAGAACATTGATGACAGAGGGATACTGATGACAGATGGACCTTGATAACAGATGGACACTGATGACAGACACTTATGACAAAGACATTGATGACAGATGGTCACTGATGATAGACACTGATGACAAATGGACACTGATGATAGACGGATGCTGATAACAGATGGACACTGATGACAGGGGGACATTGATGACAGATGGACACTGAGGACGGGGGACACTGGTGACAGGGGTCACTGATGACAGGGCTCCCAATCCTGCCCAACTCCCCCTTGGAGCACCATGCTGCTACTCACTTTCACATCTAAGAACAGGGATCCCATCTCTCTATTCTCTGTACCTCAGAACATGTGGAAACAGGAGCCAGCAGCTGGTCTCTCCGCCCAACCACAGGCTGAGAACAGCCAGAGGAATAGGCAGGTATAATGTGAAATATTTGTTAATAGGCTTCTTGGGATTGGCAGTGGGTATGAAGTGGGCAGTGGAGTGCTTAGGAAGATGACCGCTCCTATGTGGCCACACTTCAGATCAATATAATATTCCAGAGGGTTCTTCTATAAAGTACTATGTGATTTTACAACTTTCCCTTCTACTTCCTAAGTTGTTTTAATTTCATCCTTGAATTTTGAGTCAGGACTGCTTTTCCAGAGAAGTATGTCCAGGTGTGGCCAGGCAGCATATAGTTAAGGGGCACAATCAAGGTTTGGACTAGGGAGGAGATGGTAAGTGAGGCCATGGACTGTGGCCCATGAATGAGACAGAGCACTGGCTCTTGTCTGCTCAACTTCGGCAGAGTACATCAGCTCCTGGGAAGGGACAAGGGGCACGGAGAGTGGGAAAGGTTTGGTGCCTTTAAAGACCTGCGTATGTATGGCTGGGTATGGGTGTGATGGGTGTGGCCACTGAGACATCAGCTAGAGGAAAGACAATGGGGAGGGAGAAGGCAGAAAGGAACTGTCTATGCAGGGATGATGTTGAGGAGCAGAGCAAGGGAAAGGCAGCTTCTGGGGTGTGTTTCTAGACAGAGTGTCATGTCCAGCAGTACCAAGATGAGAGATCCAGGAGGTGGTAGTCCACAGGAAGTGGCTAACTGTATAGACATTCAATTCTTATCACAGAGTGTGATAAGAATTATTATGTCTAGAACTTACAGGTAAGGAAGTGTGGGCAGGTCCTGACTGCAAGACCCCACAGCTCTACAATAGGGTTCGGAAATGCTGCTACCTGGTCTGAGAGAGAAGGAGTGCACCTCACATCAGAGTTCCCAAGCAACATGGATCTAGCCTGCAAGGTGTACTCATCTTGTGTTCACATTTACAAATACAGTTTTCAAGACAAATGAGCTAGGAGTATCATGTTTCTCTCAGCTTAGGAAGCTACACCTAAAAACACTGGAGTAAAGATTTCCTGTGTGAATTTAACAGAGATGCCCACAGTTCCTAACCATGGCAGTTTGCTCCTTGGTCATCAGAAAACTCCCTCCTGGAACTTAAAGATAGATGCCTGGGGCTAGGGAGATGGCTTTGTCATTGAAGTGCCTGCTTTGCAATCATGAGGGCATGAATTTAATTCCCAGAACCCATCTAAAAAATATGGGCATGGCGGCATGCACTTGAAATCTCAGTGTTGAAGGTATGGAAATGGGCAGATTCCTGGAGTCTGCTGGCCAGCCATCCTCACGTACTTGGTGAGTTCCAGGTCAGTAAGTGATTCTGTCTCAAAATCCAGGGAAGTCAGTTCCTAAGGAGTGACACTCAAGCTTGATCTCCACATGCACACAAAGATGTGTGAACACACTTCATGCAAACACACACACACACATACACGCACATGCACACGCACATGCACATGCACACACACACATGCAGTGGGCATTGGAAATCAGGGCAGCATTCACCAGCCATGGTAACTTCCTGGATGAGGTAGGGTACAAGGCACAATGTCATTTGAACCAACTTAGCATCTACTAGATCTGGCATTCCATACTTTAGAAAACAAACGGCAAGCTGGGCATCGTGACACACATCTTTAATCCCAGCACTAGAGACAGAGGCAGGCAGAGTTCTGTGAGTTTGAGGCCAGCCGGAGCTACATAGAAACACCCTATCTCAAAAGAAAAAAGAAAGAAAGAAAGAAAGAAAGAAAGAAAGAAAGAAAGAAAGAAAGAAAGAAAGAAAGAAAGAAAGAGAGAGAGAGAGAGAAAGAAAGAAAGAAAGGTGGGGAGAGAAGTGACAAAAAAATATTGATTTTTACTACAGTCCTCCAAACAAGAAGAATCTTACCGGATAGGTTTACTTGGTCCTTCTGGGCCGTCCAACTCATATGAGAAAACATTGTCCCATCTGAATTTCAGATTCCAGTCAAAAGCGCCCCTTACGATAGGTGATGCTATATAATCCAAGGTTAATTTATTGATGACATCGATAATAGGGCATACCACCATTTTGTGGTCCTTAGCAATGGCATGCAGCAACGGCTCTAGCCAGAATCTATTCACCTCACAGTGACTATCCAAGAACACCAGGATTTCCCCTGTGAAGGAAGAGCAGACTTAGTATTTATTGATCCTTGTCGTAGAGTTAGTGTTGCTATGATAAAGAGCATAACCAAAATCAACTTGGGGAGAAAGGATTTATGTGGCTTACATTTCTACATTATCCATCACTGAAGGAAGTTAGGGCAGGAACTCAAACAGGACAGGGATCAGGATGCAGGAGTACTGGTTACTGGCTTGTTCTCATGGCTTGCCCAACCTGTTCTTTTATAGAACCCCGGACCACCAGCCCAGAGGTGGCACCGTTCGCAAAGGGCAATTGAGAAAATGCTTTACAGGCTTGCCTAGAGCCTCCATGGGCCATTTTCTCAACTGAAGCTCCCTTTTGTCAGATTGACAAGAGTAGCCAGCACAGCCCCCTGCAGGAAAGGAGTTCAAGCCAAACGTAAGCTGGATGAAATGAATATCATTGAATATGTCCTACGTCCTTGGTTCTTTAATTGCATTAAGGGGAATGGGGAATACATGCTTATTATGTCCAAAAAGGTGAGACTACACGTATTGTGGACATTCAGAGGAGACTAGAGAGCTGCAGGTGAGATAACAGCTTGGAGAAAACTCCAGAGCAGTAGACAGAACTGAGAAGAGCTTTAGTTTTCAAAGCTCTTCTCAGGAGAGCCAGACATTAAATGCTTGCCTTACAAGCATGAGGCCACTAAGGTCAATCCCTATCACCCACATTTAAAAACCAAAACCCACCCAGGCATGGTGGCCTGTCCTTACAGTCCTAGCTCTGGGGAGTTGGAAACAGGTAATTCCTGAAGTATGCTAGCCAGCCAGCCTCACTTACTTGATGAGTTCCAGGTCCATGAGAGAATCTGCCTCAAACAAACAAAGCAACAGTGATGGCACCTGAGAAAGGATGCCTATGTTTGACCTCTAACTATTTCAGGACACAAGAACCTGGGAATCTCAGAGAGTGCTATCTGAACTCTAGTCCACATCTATAACAGGAGGCCAGAGAGGTGCAGGACTATGGTATTTTTAGACAGCCACGCCTCATATCCTAAGTTTTGCTTTCCATGGTTTCAGATCCCTGGGTTCAACTGAAGTCTGAAACTATTAATGGCCAATTACAGAAACAAATAGCTTTTACACTACATGCTGCTCTGACCAATGGGATGAAATTTCACATTGTCCTACTTGGCTCTACAAGACACATAAATTATCCCTCATTCAATATGTCTAGCTGTATACACCACCTGCCAATCAGCAGCTTGGCTGTCTTGGATTTCAGAGGGACTTGAGAGGGGTTGGGAGTATTTGTGTTAATAATGGCTACCAATTATAGTGATACAGCAGAAGACACAAGACACAACACAGCTCATTGCGTGAGCTGGCAGTACTCTGGTGCCGTACACTTAGCATCAGGATGTCAGACATCCCCTGAGAGTCTAGGGTATATCACCTATGTATAAAAGAGGGTGACAGTCTAGGTTGGTTGAGAAAGCTCTCTCTGATAAAGTAAGAGAGAGACCTTTTAAGGACCCTTTAAGCAGAGAACAGAAAGTAAGGTCGTGCAGGCCCTGGGATATTGTACCATGCCTTGCCTCTCCACTGGGGTGCCTCCATGCCACGGGGAGAAGGCAGGGCAAAGTCTGAAGCGGGGAGTCCATAGTAGTTCTCATTCTCCTCTCTGGGTACATGAGTGCTGTCAGTATAGAGTCCATGGGTCTACCTTTCCTTCCAGATGTCTGTGTGCCAGGCAGGGAAGAGAAGGGCAGAGCCTGGGATTGGCAGAATCTTGTCTAGTTCACAGTTCCAAGAGTCCGGAGGGGATGGAAGAGGAAAGCCTTCCTTCAGAATGTAGGTGCAGCTCTTTAAGACAAAGGCCTTCTTCACGGTG
>JADRCD010231379.1:0-21450 GCA_019843815.1 Montemys delectorum
AGTAACTAAAACCACTGGGAGAGATTATAAAAATCTAATTCTAGAAAATGATTTGACTAGAAAGAGACTCATTTCAAAGAGACTCATTTCTGGTAAGGATTCGTGGTGACCTAAGACTCTGAAAGCAGAGAACAGAGGGACAAGGAGGCAGACTTTGAGGAAATGCTAAAGATCTACTGATGGAATAATGACCTAGCCCCTAAAGGCTTGCCTGGCTCCAAGCACCTGGGAACCACCCTTCTGACTTCTCTTCCTCCCAGGAATGTAGTCAGAGAGGACCAGAGAGCACCAGGCACTCTGAGCGGAAGAGCACAGAACCATACTCAGAATGGGAGGGGGAGCCTGTATGCTAAAGTCTGTCACTGGACAGGGGAGCCAGGCTTAAAATCCCAAGGAAAGGGGAAGGAAGCCCAGGACTCTCCCAAACCGATCACTGCAGGCCTACAGAACGTGACTGCATAGCCCCTGAGCGATGAAATGTGGATAATCTGAATTTAGGTGAGCCAGGTATAATGTCTTAAAGGTTTTTTTTGTTTTGTTTTGGTTTGTTTTGGTTTTTAGTTTTTCAAGACAGGGTTTCTCTGTATAGCCCTGGCTGTCCTGGAACTCACTCTGTAGACCAGGCTGACCTCGAACTCAGAAATCCACCTGCCTCTGCCTCCCAAGTGCTGGGATAAAAGGCATGCACCACCACCGCCCGGCCATGTTTTAAAGTTTAATAGAAGCCAGGCATTATGGTGCATGCCATTAATGAGACAGAGGCAGGGGCAGGGACAGAGGCAGATAAATCCCCTGTGAGTTCTAGGCCAGCCAGGAGTACATAGTGAGACCCTGTCTAAAGAAATTAGAATTAAATAAGCCAGGTCTGGTGGCACATGACCGTAATCCTAATATGGGGGGGGGGGGGGGGCTGAGGCAAGAAGACTGCAAATTCATGGGCAGGCTATATTGCAGACTGAGTCCAATGCCAGGCAGGGCAAAATGAGAGCCTAGACCCAACAAGGAGGGGGAAAATGTAAAATATGTCAGCAACTATTATACTAATTATATCATGAGACAATCATTTTGACATTGGTTTTTATGTTTAAAATATAAAGATGTATTAAACCTGGTTATTTTTATTTTGGCACCCCCCCCCCCCAAAAAAAAAACTGTTACATGGACAAAGAACAAGAGAGTAAGAGCCTATTTCTGTAATCCCATCATTCGGAGGTGAACGGAGAAAGAGCAAGGAATTCAAGGCCAGACGGGGCTACGAGAGACCATTTCAAGCAAGGAAGGAAGATACTAGCTGAGTTCATCCAAAGACAGAACAAAAACAGAACTGAAAACATCCCTGGGTTATGGATGAGCTGAAAGCACTCGACGGAACTGAGGGAAGGGGGTAGGATGTGCACACGGGTTCAGAAAAAGCGGCCTTCATCCGTGATGGCATTAGCTGGCAGAAGAGTCCTCAGGTTGATAAAATATTACAGGAAATAGTACTAAAAAGAAAAAGAAAAAAAGAAAGAAAGAAAGAAGAAAAGAGGTTACCCTAAATAAAATACATATGTAAAGCGCATATGAAAATATTTTCAAGGGAGCTGAAGACACAGCTCAGCAGGTTAAGAGCATTGGCAGGGCTGGCGAGATGGCTTAGCGGGTAAGAGCATTGACTGCTCTTCCGAAGGTCCTGAGTTCGGATCCCAGCAACCACATAGTGGCTCACAACCACCTGTAATGAGATCTGACGCCCTCTTCTGGTGCGTCTGAGAGAGCGGGACTGGCAGAGGTCCTGAGTTCAGTTCCCAGCAGCCACACACGTGATAGCTCACGGCCATCTGCACAGCTACAGTGTACTCATACACATAAAATAAATAAAATAAAATCTTTAAAAAAAAAAAAAAAAAAAAAGAGCATTGGCAAAAGAGGCCTGGGTTCAGTTCCTGGTACCCATGTGGCAACTCAGTAACTCCAGTTCCAGGGAATGTGATGCCCTCTTCTGGCCTATGCAGGAACTGCACCCAAGTGCAGGCAAAACATGCACACAAAATAAATTCCTAGAAATCATATACTAATTTAGCCAGCATAACTAAACTATTATATTGCACAAATTAATCTTCTGATTTAATTAAACTGCAATTTTTATTAAATAAACTTAATCCAGAAAAAAAAAACCTGATCAGCGAAATCTGAGTAAAAGATATGCAAGCAGCCAGGTGGTGGTGGCACACGTCTCTAAGTACAGCACTCGGGAGGCAGAGGCAGGGCATCTCTGTGGGTTCGAGGCCAGCCTGGTCTACAGAGCAAGTTCCAGGATGGCCAGGGATATACAGAGAAAACCTGCCTCAAAAAAAGAAGTGGGAGGAGGAGGAAGAAGAAAAGAAAGGAAGGGAGGGAGGTGGAGAGGGAGACAGGAAAAGAGGGAGGGAGAGAGAGGGGAGAGAGAGAGGGAGGGAGGGAGAGGGAGAGAGGGGGGAGAGAGAGGGAGAGGGAGAGAGAGAGAGAGAGAGAGAATGAGAAATGAGAATACAAGTAAATTAACACTTTGGCCTAACCTGTCCCAGAAGATGCCATTTATGGGTCTCTGTTATATAAATTATTTCTGTTTTGACCACAATATGCCAAGCCGACTCAACCTCAACCAAATTCAACCTCAAAATCTCAGTTTGACTCAGTCACTCTTTACCTAAAAAGGACTCTAAACTTTATCCTAAAATGAGCCATTAAAACCCCCGAACATTACATGTAAATAAAGAAAATATCTAATAAAAAAAAATTTAAAAAAAAAACCCGAACATTCCTTCCTGTGGCAGCTGATAAAATCCAGACCGTAAACTCAGGAGAGGATGCATAGTCCGGCAGCCCAATATCCATACATTTTTTTTTTAACCCCAGTAGGTAAATGCAGATGAGTCATGACAGTGAAAATCAAAGTTACATTAAAATGAGAGGGAACCACTGCACACACAGGAAAGGCCTACCTCTGGCGGCAGCTCTATCCTGGTTGGGGGGGGGGAGACACCTCCCTCTATTGCTGGCCTGTGCGAAGTGGCGCTATCAGTACCTTGGGCCCAATGCAGAGACTGACACCCGTTCTAATTACACCCATTCTTTTCTTTTAATTATTCTAGGGGGCAATTATACATTTAACTTGGCTATCTTTTCAAAAAACTATGTTGCTTTAGTAGAGGTGTTCTCAGATACTTATGCCGCCGCACATCAATTAGAAAGTTAATCATTCTGCTTGTTCTCACAAAAAAGATTCCACAGGAAGCAGGTGGGAGTGTTTGGCTCCTTTTGAAAAGTTAATTAGAGCGTGCCGCCGTCGTCGGCAGAGCCATCATTCCAGAAATAAGTGTATCACAAACCCAAACCATATAATCCACGTGCTGCCGGGACATAGGATGGGGCTCTGTTTAACAAGCTTATTCATTTTCACTTTCAAGGAAGGTTTTCAGTTTACTGTGTCGCCTGTAGCAAGGCAACTCTTCTTCAAATATTTTCAGGGGCCAGAAGGCAAACGAAATCATAATCTGTGACTAAACAAGTTAAAAATGATCTCCGATACCTTAAAAATTAAACTCTTAGACGATGGAATGCAAGGTGTTAGCAGTCAGTGAGTAAACTGCACACTGGGGACTCTATTGCCTTCGTCGCCGACTCATTAACAGCACGCCAGTTTCTTTCTGCAGTTAGGTACTCGGCTCCATCTAAAAATGTAACCTGGTAATGGCTGCTTGTATGCAGAGGTGTCGCCGTTGGCGAGTGGCACTGGAGGCAGCTTGCAGACCACACATTAAGCCTCCTGAGTGGCAATGGCTTTCCTGCTACCCATTTCATTCTTCCCCTCTGAGGCCATAATCCTATTGTGATGTCTTAAACTAGCGATTTCTGGTTTCCCAGACAGTTCTTCTCATGAGATAACTCGGGCCCCCACCGCATTTTAAATCAGATAAAGTAAATGAGGTAGACCACGAAAGATCTGCCACAAGGCATGCTCTGAATAACCACTGACGGCTCTGAATTCAACCCAAGCCTTTTTTTTAAACATCAAAACATTGAGAACTCAAGGGCTCGCCTCTAACATCGAACTCAATAAGCATTGTAGCGGGAGCTTACGGGCAGACAGGACAAGCAGGATCCAGAGAGCACAGAAGGAAGGTCGTACAGCTGCCCTGAACCACCGACCGCAGATGAGACTCTGGAGTGATGTAAAAGATTTCCCAGCTCTGCCATTTTTCAACGCACTCCCTGCTCAGTCTGCTGATCACAAAGGAGGGTACGTGATCGCGCCACCCAGCCCTCCCTGCTCTGCAAGCAACCAGGCCCTTTACAATAACCTCGCTGTACTCCTTCATCATAACACTCAGCATTAAAAAAAAAAAAATTCTATAATCTTTCCTTGGTAAGATTCCAGCGTCCAGGTCGCCCAGAAAAGTTATTTCCTAATGTGATAATGAACAGCAAAGCCAAAAGAGAAAAGGTAACACTCTGGTTTGGGGGCCCAAACATGATTCTCTCTACCTAGATCAATGTGATAGGTGTCACGTGCATTTGTGATTATCTGCAAGCATTCCCATCCAGGAACATTTTGCAAAGATGTCATGAATGTCACCCCCAAAGGCTCAAGCCTTTAAAAGATGAGTTCCTGGGGTAGTATTATCTGGAGGTTGCAGATAATATGTGAGGCATAGTACGAGGGAAGGCAGTTCCAGGTGTTGACCCACTTCTCTCTTTGCTCTCCGGCTGTGAAGTGAACAGTCTTACTCAGTACCTGCTCCCATCCCGATGTCTCGTCACCATAGGCCCAAGGTAACAAGGGCGACCCATCACAGCACAAACCTTCCAAGGCCAACAGAAACCTTTCTCTTACAAGCTTCAGAGCTCAGGTACTTCCGCTAGGCACAGTGTCTCCAACACAGCATCACGTTTTACAAATAGGATCCCCAGACCTCCAAAAATTACTTTTATGAATGAAACTATGAGACAGCCGGGCCAGATGACACAGTCTGAAATCTCAGTGGCTTGGCAATGCTGAAGCATCAGTTCAAAGTTCAGGGCCAGCCTGAGCAACTTAATAGGACCCTCTGTCAGAATAACACATGAAAGAGGACTGGATAGCTAGGGCCTGGTAACGTACTGGCTCGTGCTGAACTCCAGTCCAATCTCTAGTGCCTTAAAAATATTAAATAGAAACAAGGATAGAGGGGGGTTAAAAGGGGGAATGAATGAGAGCAATGTATAATGGCATACATGCATACATACATACATACATACACACATATTCACATACATACACACACACATACAGACAGACAGACAGACATATACACATACATACACATGCATACATGTGTGTATGAAAGTACCATAATAAAACTTTGTATGGGGCCGGGCAGTGGTGGCGCAAGCCTTGAATCCCAGCACTTGGGAGGCAGAGGCAGGCAGATTTCTGAGTTCGAGGCCAGCTTGGTCTACAGAGTGAGTTCCGAGACAGCCAGGGTTATACAGAGAAACCCTGTCTTGGGGGAAAAAAACAAAACAAAACAAAACTTTGTATGCTAATCCTATTAAAAAATTAATTTAAATTAGGGCAGAGAGAATAACAACTGCCAAGGGGACGAGAAAGCAGCTGAGCATGGTTGTAAATGAGGTCTTATATTTGCTCTTCAGCCGCCCCCTTGGTTATAGACATGTGCTAAGCGCAGAGGCATTCTGAGTCACTCTAACACTAGATAAGGCACACCAAGGACAGAGAGCCACAACTCAAGTGAGGAAAACCAGCAGAAACTGGGAAATGCCAGACGGCCTGACCTGGGAAGGCAGGGGAAGGGAGCTGCGGAGTGGGAAGGCAAAGCATGAGCAAATGGAGAAAACAAAGTTGCCAAAATTCCTCGCACTGCAGCATCCATGGGGCACTGATTTCCTGTCAAGATTCTCCTTTTCTTCATCTCTGTCTTTTTCTACATTCTCTGAAGAACTGCAAATTAGTGACAGGCGACTAAGTCCCTGGATCTGGGCACCATGGGGCTCAGCCCAGGTACCTGTCACATGGCTTCCACTCGACATCTTGAATCGATAAAGAAAGTTAAGGGTTAGAAGTAACAGTCAATTTTCTTTTTAAAGTCCTTAAAACTAGAAGATTTTACTAAATAATAGTTATGTGTTCAAATATCTTTTATGCACTCAAAAAGGAAAAGTCTAAATATTTTAGGTCAAAATCTAGGCATGAAACACTCTATAAGTATGCTCTACAAAAGAATAGGGTCAAAAAGTAATTAGATCCTATAAAATACACATGCCACTCCGGCAGCCTGAGGCAGGGGCTTTGTCTTTTACAAACCATGGCAGGCTGCAATTTTTTTTCAGTCTTAAGTTTGTTTCCTCTACATTTTATTTTTAAGTCACTTTAAACATATATAAAAGTTCCAATAGAAAAAGGAATTCTTTGGCTAGTTTTCCCTAACACTGTCTTAACCATAATCAAAACCAAGAGGCAACATTAATGCAATTTTACCCACTGGAGGCTTTACTCAGATTTCATCCAAATTAACTGTTTCAGTAACGTCACTGGGTTTTTTTCCCCCATGTTCAACGATGCATTTCCATTTCCTTAGCTTCATCCAGTCTGTGACAATCCCAAAGTCTTTATCTGTCTTTTAAAGTGTGAACATGCACATGTGGAGGTCACAGGACAAGTTTCAAGACTCAGTTCCTACCATCTGTCTTCTTGGGACAAAGTCTCCTCTTGATCCTGAACATCGCATGCCAGGCTAACTGGCCTATGAGCCTGTGCCGGCTCTTCTGTCTCCTCCTCCCATCTCAAGAAAGGATGCTGGGCTCACAGATGCACAGCCCCACATCTCATGTGAATGCTCGGGATCAAATTCAGGTCATCGGGCTGGTACAGCATGAACTTGTACTCCCAACACCACCTTCCAGGCCCCAGCATGCAATGCTTCTGAAGAGCAATAGTGAGTTATCTGGAGCAGAAGCGATGTTGTCTTGTGATCAGAGTGTGAGGTTGTACACCTGGGCAGGAACACAGGCGATATGCTCTGCTCTTGGTTAGGATATCTGCCGGGTCTCTCCACCGCAAAGCCACTCTTTCCTTTAAAGTTAGTATCTTAGGAGAAAGGCTTTGAAATTCTGCAAATCCCTGTCTTTTCAAACTCTCAGCATTGGACTGCATTGTAGCATTGATTAGTTGGTACCTTAACTGTGATTGTCTATCCCCCAAATACTTGTGTATTTATTAATTGAAATTCTTCTGGATGCTGCCCTACATCATTCACTCAATTACCTATTTCTTTTTAATTAAAAAAAACATTTGTTTTACGTGTGTGATGTTCGGTCGGTTTCCCCAACATCAGTATCTTTTTTTTTTTTTAAAGATTTATTTATTATATGTAAGTACACTGTAGCTGTCTTCAGACACACCAGAAGAAGAGGGCGTCAGATCTCATTACAGATGGTTGTGAGCCACCATGTGGTTGCTGGGATTTGAACTCAGGCCCTTCAGAAGAGCAGTCAGTGCTCTTAACCACTGAGCCATCTCTCCAGCCCCATCAGTATCTTAATTATAATCAAGCCTAAGAAGCAACCGCTATGCACTGGGTCTGTTAGCCTTCTCCAGAGTAATCATCTTCAATAATGCAGTCTAGTCTTCCACTCAAGCTCTTGTTAAATTCACTGATACTGTGTAGTGGCTCTGATGCTGTGCATCATCAGCTCTGATACTGTGTATCCACTCTGATGCTCTTGGATGCTCAACCCTTCTTCAGAGGATTCTGTTTGTTTCTCCTCTTTCTCCTTTTCACATTTTTCATCAGTTCTACTAACTTGCTTTCGAGCTCATTAGGCCTGTCCTGGAGCTTGGCTCCCCCGTTTTCTGCTCCTTACAGGTCTTAGCATTCTGCTGAAATTGTCCATCCCCTTGGGCCATTTTCCCTCCTCGTTAACGTTTTTTTCAGTGCGGCAATCACAGTAACTACATTTTACTATTTCTAATCCCTGCTGATTGTGTTGTCTCTTGAGACATAAGCCATCATATGTCTTCTATTCTGTCCAAAACTTGGCATCTTGCAAAGAAAATTAGATTTAAGGTAATGAATGGTTCTGAATGCCTAGAAATGGATACTCCCCCTTCGCTTGGGACTGAGCAGGAGGCTGGCTTGGTGTGAGGTTTAGTACAGTCATCATACACAATCTTTGATTCTTCTGGGATGACCTGCCTTAAGAGTGGGGATGTGTTTGTGGTGGCTTTTCTTTTTTAGATTTTTAAAGATTGATTGATTGATTGATTGATTGATTGATTTAATGTGAGTACACTGTAGCTGTCTTCAGACGCACCAGAAGAGGGCATCAGATCCCATTACAGATGGTTGTGAGCCACCATGTGGTTGCTGGGAATTGAACTTGGGATATCGCTTTAGCGGTGGCAGTGGCTTTTCTCAGCAGCTCCTATACACTGAACTTGGTATGCATGTGGTACCCGAAGACCCACTAAGGAGTCTGCCCACCTCTAAATAGCACCAGGCTCTGACACGATGTACTACTCTCTGCTCAGAAAATGGTGGTGTTCTGATTGAGCAGCTGTTCTAGACAGTTATTCTCTCCCTTGGGACCAGGGAATATGCTCCACACTTCTGTCCTTCTCCAGGGCAGCTCTGGGCCCACATCCTCCCTTCAGGGTATGTTTGCCTTTATCCCTCCTCTTGCAGGCCTGTGGGGTTTGTACCTGTACCCTAAAGGAAAGAGTGATTCTTGTTTTTTCCTTAATGAGGATGGAATTCACAGTGCCCTATGCACGGTAGATACAAGCTCCACCTGACCCCTGAGCCACTCCTCATCTGTAGCAGCCATTTGTTTCCCTTCCCCATGCACCACCAAGGTTGGAGGGGCCACCTAGGAGTTCTTGGAGAAAAGGCCTATGCTTTAGTGTTAACTACCCTCTACAGCCTCTGGGGACGCCACGCTCTCTAGAAAGCCCATCAACAGCAGCTATTTTCCAAAATCCATGACCGTCAGAATCCTGAGCAGTGTCTCCCTGTGGGAAGCAAGCCTGGGTAAGCAAGTTCTCTCATCCCTCCTTGCAGACCTGTCTCCTCTTCGGCCTCTGGCTCCCTGGCTGCCCTGGAATCTCTTCACTCTGGAGCTCAAAAACAGGAAGGCACGCTAAGTTCTACAGATTTTTGTTGCCGTGTGTTAAGCTCAGAGGTTATACTCTTTCTGTATCAGAATCCAGTCTCTAGCAGTGCCTGAAGCTGTTTATTAAACGGCGAGCCTCATTAGGAAGTCAACTTAAAAGGACTGTTCCAAATTAAAATATTCTAACGTTAATTTTGAATCTTCAAACCTAATGAGAGAATTTGGGTTGTTATTATTTGTGATTTATTTTCCTGGCTGTTGATAAATCATCAAGAAAGGACTCGTTATTCCTCTAACGATAAACTCAAAACCAAATTGCAATAATGCATTTAAACATAAACTATACCAAGAACTCAGCCTAATAAAAAACAGGGAGCAGCAGAGAATGGCTTCTCAAGAGCATTCGCAGCATGCTCCCGGAGCGCCGATTCATGGTCCCCGGAATTTTGCTTCGCAAAATATTTTCTTGAATCTCTTGGGAGATTACTGCAGGGTTAAAAGTTGTCTTAAGATCAAAGATCAAAAAAAAAAAAAAAAAGACCCTGTAACTCTCTATAGCTGCCCAATGATCTTTCCCATCTGCTGTGCAAGTCTTGAGTTTGAAAACAGAAAACTTTTTTAACTAGAAATGTCAGTGAACTGGCAAATGTTCAGAGAGAATTCTTCTATGAGAGATCCAACTCCTTTTTGCCAAAATATCAATGATGTCAACAAAAGAAAAATAAAATCTAGTTAGTGGTGCACTGTCTCTTATTTCTATCTTTTCTTCTGCGGATGCATCATGGGATCGGATTTCTATTATGAAACCCCACGTAGTAAATGAGTTTCCAACCATCAAGACTTTGTGTGCACAAGCTTTCAAGTGAATGATGACAGACAGCGGGAGGAAGACTCCAAGAGGGGCGGTTAACTCGGCCCAGCCTCCCAGGCGGTGCCCTCGGCATCCTGGCCTCTCCCTCACATAAAAGCTCAAGAGCCCAGTCCTTACCTACAGCTGAACCTTGGAAAGGACTGAGAAATCCCCACGAGGCAAACGGGCTAGCAACTTTTTTGGAACAGATTAGATGATTTTGCCCCTTTAAACAACTGCACACCAACGACTACGGCCACTGGTGACTCTCAGTGCAGTCTGGAACACAGTCTTTTTCCTTTCCTTAATGTGCTGCTGGCGGCTCTCCCTTCTCACAATTACTGAGTCACACAGCTAATTAATGATTGCTGCAGTATGTTAATGAGGCTTTAATAAAGTTGTATAAGAAAAAAAAAGACAATCCAGCAAGATGGGTAAACACACAGGCTGCCGAGCCTGAGTTCAATCCCTAGAAACCCACGAGGTAGGAGCAGCAACCAGTACCTGCAAACTGTCCTCTGACCTCCACACCTGTGCTGTGATGCAGCTAGACAGACAGACGACAGACAGACAGACAGACAGAGTCGCCAAATCTGTTATTGCCGAATTAATGAGTAAATTCCATGAAAACTCACACTCTCCTTCCTCATAGAGAAGTGAATACTCTAAGAAAGATACAGATTTGGTCTCTGTATCCATTTGAATCCCCACACTGATCCACATATGAAAATTCACTCAAAATAACACATCCACGACCTAAATGTAAAGTTAAACAGACAACTCTTAGAAGGAAATTCAGTATAAATCTTCACAACCTTGGGATAAATAGCAATTTTGGATGTTTGGAGTTTTTGTTTTGTTTTTGTTTGTTTGTTTGTTTGTTTTTGAGAAAAAGGATTCACTACATACATAGCCAGGGCTGGCCTAGAACTTCATCCTCTGGGTGCCTCCAGATGCTTGGATTGCAGAAGGGCCACCACTCCTGGAAATACTTTTCCTTAAATGCAATACCAAGACTACAAGTAATATACATTTTTTTAAAGATAAAACTGATTTCATCAAATGTAAATGTTTCTGAATCCAAGTGCACATTAATGGGGTGAGAGCAAGCTGAGCTGGTGGTGCCCTATTGGAGTCCCAGCCACTTAGAGATTGAGGCAAGAAAATCACTTGAGCCAAGAGCCTGAAACTGGACCAGCAAACCCAGCGGTTGGAGGGGTGAACTACTGCAAGGCCTAGCGAGGCAAGGCTTTGGGCTTAACCCCTGGCATCCCCAAAACTAAAACAAGAAAGAAAAAGGAAAGAGGGAAAATTAGAAAAGACACATGTGGCTCAGCAGGGAAAGGCACTTGCCTCCAAGGCTAACGATCTGAGTTTAATTCCTGGGACCACCAGATGGTGGCAGGAGAGAGCCAAGCACTATAAGGTGTCATGTGAACATGTGTGTGTGCATGTATGTGTGTGTGTGTGATACACACAATAAGTGACGTATAGCTTTTTAAAAGATGCTCAATAGTTTCTGTCACTAGGGAAAACATAAATCAAATTCAGAATGAGATGTCACTTCAATCCTAACTAGTACAGCTATAATCATCATGCAACCGAGTACTGGTAAGAACTTGGAGAGACTGGAAGCTTTGGTACTGATGCGGCAACACGTGTAGTTACTGTAGGAAACAGCTGGGTGCCTACTCAAGAGGACACCAAGGTCACACTCCTAGTTGCATAGCTAAGAAGAAGAAAAAAAAAAAACCACATCTACAAAAAAACTTAGCTCTCGGCAACATAATTCTGAGTAGACAGAGGGAGGAATATTCAAACGTCCATCAGCTGACGAATGGATGGCAGACTGTAGTGCCCAGGCAGTGGCACAGCATTCAGGCAGGAGAGGAAGGAAGGAAATACAGACCACAGCAGCAACCAACCTGGAAATGAGTGTTCTAGATAAAAGAGCTAAGATGGGCTTGGGGCGCACGCCTGCAGTGAGAGGTAGAGGTGAGGGGGCCTTGAGTTCAAGGCCAGCCTGGGCTACACAGCAAGTTCTAGACCACCCTGGTAACATTTAAGGAGAATCTTGAAAGGGAAAGAAGGAAGGGAGAGAGGGAGGGAAGAGATAAAAATAGAGATAAAAAACAGCTCTGTAATTTTCAAAGCACAAGGAAAGAAAACTTGAAAGGTACGGGATTCCTCTAGAGCAGTGGTTCTCAACCTTCCTAATGCTGGGCCCCTTTAATACCATTCCTCGTGCTGTGGTGACCCTGCCAGCCACAAGTCATTTTGTGTCTAGTTCACAACAGTAGTTTTGCTAGGTGTTATGAATCATAACGTAAACATCTGTGTTTTCTGATCATCTTAGGTGACTCCACGGGTGACGCCAACCCGTGGGTGGTGACCCACGGGTTGAGAACCACTGTTCTGAGGCACGATGGAAATGGCCTAGAGTAACTAGTGCCGTTTCTTCTCGCATTACATCAATTCAATCTCAACCTTTTTTCTTAATATGGAAAAAAAAAATGGAGGAATAAGAAAGAGTAGCCAGTATCACAGTAATACATGGAACACGTGAGAGAAGACGGTGTGAGTGAAGAAGGGTCCCAGTGGCCTGAGAGCTCATCAGCAGAGGGCAGCCTACACCCAGATGCCCATGGCTGCTGAAGGAAGAGCATCCGCGTCCATCCAGCAGGGTGCCACAGAGGCAGGCCCCTCAGTTACCAACTGCTGATTGCTGACCTCTGCCTCAGAGATTACCGGAGTCACACAGCAGCTGCAGCCCATTAGTGTGTTGTAAAATCAATTTAAAAGGGGATTAGCAGCCTTTTCTTATTAAGTAAACCGAACAAGGGAATAAAGATGAAGGTAATAAAAATCTATACAGGGATGCAGGTCACAAGGTATTATTTACTGGTTTCAGTTACAAAAGTGGATCAATTTATATGAAGAAGAGATATAAAGTGTACTGTGAATTCTAGTACCAAATTTATTTGAGGGAAAAAAAAAAAACCTAGTCTATGATAATAGTGAAAGTCTCTCGGGCTGGAGAGATGGCTCAGTGGTTAAGAGCACTGACTGCTCTTCTGAAGGTCCTGAGTTCAAATCCCAGCAACCACATGGTGGTTCACAACCATCTGTAATGAGACCTGACGCCCTCTTCTGGTGTGTCTGAAGACAGCTACTTATATATAACAATAAATAAATCTTTAAAAAAAAAGTCTCTCTTATAGAACATTAACATTATAAAAGAATAAATGTATTAAATTCTTCAGTAAGAAACATAAGCATGTTAGAAAGCTGGCTCAGTGGGTAAGTGCTTGCTGTGCACACCTGGGGACCTGAGTTTGCATCTCCCACCCCTCACCCCCAAACACACACACATAAAAGCCAGGCATAGCACCACTCACCTGTAACCCTAGTGCTGGATAAAGGGGCAGGCATGTGCCAGCCAGTCTCTCAGAAATGGTAAGGTCCACGTTCAATGAGAAACGTTGTCTCAAAACACAAGGTGAGCAATGACAGGCAGGCAGACAGACACAGGCACACAGACACAAAGAGAAAGAAAATGTACACATTTACAAGCCCACCTGTAGTCGAGAATTACATGATGCTACATGACATGCCTGTAAACTACCCAAGAAAAATACACACTCATTGTTATTTTCCAATTAATTTCTCTTCTTGGAGTGGACTAAGAAAGAAACAAAATATCTAGGACTCTGAGAAATGGCTCAGGAGCTAATAGCGCTTGCTTCATATGATGATTTGTATGTGCCCAGGCCCAGGAAGTGGCGCTATGAGAAGGTATCGCCTTGTTTGAGTGGGTGTGGCTTTTTTGGAGTGGGCGTGGCACTGTGAGTATGGGCTTTAAGACCCTCATCCTAGCTGCCTGGAAGCCAGTATTCTGCTAACAGCCTTCAGATGAAGATGTTGAACTCTCAGTTCCTCCTCACCATGTCTGCCTGGATGCTGCCGTGCTCCCACCTTGGTGATAAGGGATGAACCTCTGAACCTGTAAGCCAGCCCCAATTAAAGGTTGTCCTTATATGAGTTGTCTTGGTCATGGCGTCTGTTCACAGCAATAAAACCCTAACTAGGACCCTGCACAAACATGGGAACCTGAGTTGGATCCCAGCACATAATAAACCAGATGAGGGCTCATTTGTGCCTGTAATCTTCACACTAGGAGGACCAAGGAGACGAGAGATCCCTGAGGCTTGCTGGCTTCCAGCTTAGGTATTAGACACACACACACACACACACACACACACACACACACACACACACACACACACACAGCACACGCTGCAGGTTTAGGGAGAGACTGCTCAAAAGGCTAAGGCAGAAAGTAATGAAAGAGGATGCCCCATGCCACCATCTGGCACCTGCACGATTGGATAGCCCCTACATGCACACGTATATACACACACCACACACTCCCACCCACAGTTGGTCCAGAAACCAACCCATCTCTATGCTTTGGTTTCAACTTCAAGTCCTCAAACAGCTTTGGAAAGAGAAAACTAGCAAAGAAACAAACCAAACCCAGCAGTTTTCGGCTGGTTTGCTAAGATCAAGTCTTGTTTCTTTTTTGGAGATACAATTACTCCAGTTGTTACACCTGCTTGTTAAACAAAACCTTATGTGCAAAGATAGCTCCCTGCCATATCTGAAGGGTTCACAAAAATAAATTAGCGATTTCACAATGTCCCAAAGGTAAGTCTTCTTCTACGGGACAAAAGGCATAAAACAGTCAGAAATCTGGTAGGTGGGGGTCTAGCTCCATGCAGGACACTTGCCTAATATACCCTGGGGGCTGGATTTGATCTCCAGTCCTGGGAGAAGAAGTATTTTGAAGTGTTCACAGATGATGTTTCCAGAGTGTGTTGCTCTTGCTTGCTTCTTTGTGACACTGTCTGGTACACAGCCCAGGCTAGCTTCAGACTCACAATCCCTCTGCCTCAGCTTCCAGAGTACTGGGATTCCAAGAGTGCACCACCACTCCCCACCTCCACTGGTTTTTATACTCAAGTCTAATAACAGAAGAAAATCAACACCTATATTTCCCAATTAGCCTAGTGTGTTTAGCTCAACCTAAAATATTATTTTGCATTTTACCTCACATATTGAAGATATATTTATCAGGTGAGTATTCTGCAAAAAAATCATCTTTTACTTCAGAAACTGGAGAAGAACGTTTTTGGAAAATGGTATCTCAAACTCGTTTAATATTTAAAGGTGACAATGCATTCATTAATACATAAGCAAGCTCCATAGTGCTTCCGTCGTCGTTACAGAGGGAAGCCTGTGGGACAACGGGAATGCTCACCGTGCAGTCCCCACCAACCCAGAGTGTCTGTGGTGTGCTCTTTTTTTTCAGTCTCAGAAGTAGTTGCCACCAACTCACTATTATCCTGAGAAGGGGCATGTAAACATTGCTACTTTATATCTGACAACTGTCTTTGTCTTTCATTAGTATAAGAAGACTACAGTAAATCTAAACCTTAAGACCAAAAAAAAAAAAAAAATGTAAACCACAGAAAACGAATAGCTCTCAGTAATTATAAACAGACAAAACAGCTTTTGAGGTAGAAAACCAAAGGCCCCCTTTAAAAGAGAATTAACTGATGGTTGAAACTTGAATATGTTGACTAGGGTTGTAAACCACTGTGCAAGACATTTCAATGCTAAAACCTTACCAAGTTATAAAATATTCCCACATCATGAGAGCTAAAAACAATTGCTGAAATCAGAAGTCAAAGAAAAAAACAATATATAGTATTAGGAGTTAAATCAAATCTCAATCACTCATAAATATATATACACACACACACTCACACACATACATTCACACACTTACATGAGAATTCATGGTTAAGTTACAAAATGCTCAATTAAGCAGACATCAAATAGCTTTGGAGAGGGCAATCTCAATATATCCTCTAATAAGCTAATGATCTCTGGGAATCTCCAAGGAGATAAGAAAATTTATAAAAACCTATCTGACCAAGAACCACAAAGTCTCAAATTTGTCTGTCTACAAACATCACTTTGGGATGTTCGTCCAACATGTAACACCTAGGAACCCACCTTAGAGATTCTGATAAAATATTTCTGTGGCAAGTGCCCCAAGTGACTCTAATCTGGCTTAGGACTCAACAGAAAGCACATGAAACTTGACTAAGAGTAAATGAAAGCAGAGGAGAGACAGAAGAGACGGGGAAGTGGGGCAGGAAGTAATGTAGAATACAGAGCAATAAGAAACCTGTGCAGTTAGGGAAATTCGGAATGATGCAGCTGACTCAGAAAATGGGATGCTGTCCTAGAATTAAATCCAGAAGTGACACGGAACCAGCAGTTCCAGTTCTGGGTATGGAGTAGTCCCCCTGTGGGAAATATGCTCCCCAGTATCTGTGGGAGACGATATGCTCCAAGTTTCCACAGATCCCTGAAACATGAGTCATTACTAACACTTTCCATTGTTTTCTTTTCCCCTTATATCTGCATACCTACCATCAAGTCTAATCTTTAAGTTAGGCATAGTAAGAAACTAACAATAATAATAAATTAGAGAAATTACACTGTCATCAATGTTACTCAAATGTGGTCTCTGAGGATACTCTATAGTACCGTAAGCCACTTTTTTTTTTTTGGTTTTTTTCGAGACAGGGTTTCTCTGTGTTGCCTTGGCTGTCCTGGAACTTACTTTGTAGACCTGGCTGTCCTTGAACTCAGAAATCCGCCTGTCTCTGCCTCCCAAGTGCTGGGACTAAAGGCGTGTGCCACCACTGCCCAGCAGCCACTCTCTTATCTAGTATATGATGGTAGTTACACACTTTACAGCTTCTCTCGACACAGGTGAACTGCCAACATTACTACTCCTGTACTTTAGGGGCCCTATCAAGAGTCAAGGTTTCATGAACAGAGCATTGTGGGATTGAGACAGTTGAGCAGATGAGCTAGACGGACACTAGTGAGGAGACAGACAGAAGACACAGCTTAGAGACGTTGGACATGACATGGTGCACATTCTTGTCAAGAGCAAGACAGCTCAGACCTGACTCAGGATAGCACGCAGTTTTAAAACTCCTGAATTTTGAATTCCTGAAACCTTCCTTTTAATGTCTTTGGACAACTACTGACCATGGATAACTGAAACCATAGAAAGGGAAAACAGTAGGTAGGGAGAGCTAATCTACCCAGGAGAGCAGACAACATCGAAGTCCTGACAACATATTTAGACACCCAAGTTCAGAGCTGCATTTTTTGAGAGAGGAAGAGATGTGTGTGTGTGTGTGTGTGTGTGTGTGTGTGTGTGTGTGTGTGTACTATAGCTCACCAAGGCCTGCTACACACATTATTCCGAATAGTAAAAGAATCAGAGTAATGAAAATGTCAACTACAAGTAGATGAACAAAATATTATATATATATACACATATATGCATATATATGTATATAAATATAACTGGATTATCACTCGGTCTTAAAAAGGAAAGAAGGCCTGCAGAGATGGCTCAGTGAGTGCTTAAGACCTCTCACTACTCTCCTAGAAGACCTGGGTTCAATTCCCAGCACCTACATGGCAGCTCACAACTGTCTGTAACTCAAGTTCCAGGGCTTCTGACACCCTCACACAGACATGTTCGCAGGCAAAACACCAATGAACATAAAATAAAAATAAAATATATATTCACCAGGGAGTGGTAGCACGTACCTTTAATCCCAGCATTCAGGAAGCAGAGGTAGGCGGATCTTTGAGTTTGAGGTCAGCCTGGACTATATAGTGAGTTCCAGGACAGCCAGGGCTACACACACAGAAACCCTGTCTCAAAACGCAAAATGGAAGAAAAGGAAGAAGAAAATGAGAAGGATGGAAGGAAGGAAAGAAGGAAAGGGAGAAGGGAGGGAAGGAGGAAGAAAGGAAGGCTGATACAGCCATAACGTAGATGAAACTAGAAACACGCTAACTGAACGATGCCAGTCACTAAAAACAAAAACTGTGACTCCATTTACATAAATAAAATGACTGGGCTCATAAAGACAACAGAAGAGCCGGTCCCGGTGCCCATTCACCCTCTGGAGTGAGAATTGTACCCAGCCTTGAATAGAGAAGCTTGGTACTCCAGCTGGTGACCTTTGGTGTGACGACTCTGTCTTAGGTAGGGTTTTACAGCTGTGAACGGACTCCATGACCAAAGCAACTCTTAGAAAGGACAACATTTAATTTTGGACTGGTCAGAGGTTCAGTCCCCATTATCATCAAGGTGGGAGTATGGCCGCATCCAGGCAGGCATGGCACAGGAGGAGCTGAGAGTTCTACATCTTCATCTGACTGTGACTAGTGGAAGACTGACGTCCAGGCAGCTAGGATGAGGGTGTTGAAAGTCCACGTCCACAGTGACACACCTACTCCACCAAGGCCACACCTCCTAATAGTGCCACTCCCTGGGCCAAGCATATTCAAACCAAGACAGACTCATTTCCAAAGCTCAGAGAACATCTGAGGAGAGGAGGCAGACAAGAATGTAAGAGCCAGAGGATGGTGCAATGTGAGACAAAGATGTCTCCTAGACACAGCACAGCCATTGCTCTCGGGAGGTACGGTTATACACACAAGACCTACATATGACTGGGCCTGACACACATTTCATATAGATGGGGTGGACCATGAGAAGTCCCACTTCCCTAAGGGATTTTTCCAGGTAACAGTTGTTGGGGGAGAGAGTATTATTTTCTTCAGTAAAACCTTCCACCCACTGAACTGGTCTGTTTATCAGGACTCAAATAACAAAACCTGACTGACCGCTAACTCGTAGCTGAGTAACCTTACAAAGCTTTGTTCCGCCTCGGTTTTGGAAGTTGAAAGTCTAAGAACTGGTGGCCCTGCTCATCCAGCCTCGGCTGAGGGCCTAACAACAGGTAGAGAGCACCTGGGCAGGAACACATGTCGAACATGTGTCAAACAAGAGGGCACAGGGCAGGCAAGGAAGCCAGAGCAAGGAGGTGGGAGAGACCAAGCCTGCTCTCACTCAGCAAGCTTCTGGTAAGAACAGACCTCGTCGCCATCCTAACCAGGCAGTGGCCAGCCATCCTAACCAGGCAGTGGCCAGCCATCCTAACCAGGCAGTGGCCAGCCATCCTAACCAGGCAGTGGCCACGACAGCCCAATCTGGAGAGATGCTCACACTTTAAGCTCCAACCAGATGGAGATTTAACTAAGATGTTAAAATGTGGCCTTGTTAAGTTTTCCTTTATGAAAGCCAGACTTCATTGTTAAGATGCCTTAGAGTTTCTATTGCTGCGATAAACACCAACACCAAAAGCAACTTGGAGAACAGGGGGTTGAGTACAGCATACAGCTTCTAAGTCCAGCCCTGGAGTAAGGGGGCAGAAAGTCGGGGGTAGAAACCTAGAGGGAGCGACAGGAGGAGAGGCCCCAGAGAGGTGCTGCTCCCTGACTTTGTCCTCAGATTTGCTCAGTGTGCTTTCTTATAGACCCAGGACCTCCAGGCCAGGGGTGGCACTGCCTCCCTTGAGCTAGGCTCTCCCATTGCAATCATCCACTGGTGAAGTAGAAACTTCTGGTTTCTTTGGAAAGTTGGTTATGTCAAACAACGTCGTGCTGGGGTACGAAGGTAAAAGGATTTTTTTTTTTTTTTTTTTTTTTTTTTTTTTGCTAAAGCAGACACAAGAAAGAACATCATCAGTATGACCCCACAGACAGTGGGAGCTCAAGCACTGGTTCGCCTGGCTCCATCCCCCTCGTCTTCGCTGACAATACACATGTATTGGTCCGCCTTACACTGCTTTGCTGGGCTTCTCTTGTTGTGATGTCACAGAGACAAACTCAGCAGAGAACTTGTTGTGAGGTTCTGCAGCTTCTTGCCACTCCCGAGGACTCGGGTCACTTAGCAGAGCCCGTGGTCTCTAAATTGAACTGCCATTGCTGATTTGTGAGTGGTGATGGCTGAATGGACTGGACTGCAGCTGCTGATCTGTGTTTGCTACCCTGACACTACTGAACGCGACTGCTGATATCCTGACAACCAAGACTGGACTGGACCCCAAAGAATTATTTCTAAACGTGTCTACTTCCTCTAAATCTTAATTAACGTTCCCTTTCCACTACTGGCGGGTGGTGGGCTAGAGGAAAGGTTGAACCCTTATTAAAGCAGGCTGTTAAAAACATATGCCTACATACCGGCTTGCCCACAATCCAATCTAATAGGTGCATATTCTCAACTGAGTTCCCTTTTCCAAAGTGGCTCTAGCTTGTGTGAGTTGACATGACACTAGTCAGCATGTGAGGCAGGCTGCAAAGCTTTCCACGTCTTGGAGAAATCAGGCAGATTATTAAATAAATCAATTAGAATGTGTTGATCCAGGCTGAAGAGATGGCTCAGCAGTTAAGAGCACTGACTGTTCTTTTAGAGGTTCTGAGTTCAATTCCCAGCAACCACATGGTGGCTCACAGCCATCTGTAATGGGATCTGATGCCCTCTTCTGCTGTGTCTGAAAGACAACTACAGTGTACTCATATACATACAATAAATAAATAATTCTTTAAAAAAGAATGTGTTGATCCCATTAACTTTCTTAATATTGAGGAACAAAATGCAAAGTGAGAAAAGTGTACTCCTAAAAATCAATATCTTTAATATAATTAATTGATTTCTTAAAGGCAAAAAAAAAGGTAATTCTGGGCTACAACATTTTGAGGAAAATTATAAGTTTATAACAAGATAAAATTCTAAAAATATTTGATAAGTGGTGTGGCTAACTTCTAGAAGTTTCCCTCACAAATATGAGGGATGGACAGAAAAGGAAAGGACAGAGAATGAGCCGGAGACAAAGGCAGGGAGTCAGACAGGTTCAGAGGCCACATTCCAGAGTTCTCACCTGTCTTGTAAGATTGATTATCTCAATACAGGGGATGATTGTCTTTCCAATATTTCTTTCTCAACTTTAAAGTCTGGAGAAGTACGCAGAGAGGGGAGCTACGGAACACAAACGCACCATAAATCACAGGGACAGGTCTTCTCCAGGCTCAGTCAACTCTTCATTCAACACCTTCGAAGCACAAGGCAGCCGCGTATACTCCAGGGGGATTAATCGCCATGTACTCATCACTTGGACTATCGAGCTCCAGTGCTTTCAACCGGGTATTCTAAAAGAAAGGTTTTCCTCCCACTTGACCAAGAAAAAGGGTTATGTGGGGGTGGAGGGGGGAAAATAACCACGAACACACACCCCCAGTTTAAACATGTGTTAGCAATTTGCCGTGTCTGTTCCATCTCTCGCACATACTCGCGCGTGTTCCTTTGTTGCCCAACTGAGAGCCTGAAGAAACCTTACCCATCCCTAAAAATTTCAACGTGTCATTTCATTCCTAAGAGAAGCACAATCCGTCATGTGACCGCCGTGTATAATATTATCTAGTGTGCAGTCTACACACAAACTCATCCAACTGATAAA
>JADRCD010231381.1:0-21163 GCA_019843815.1 Montemys delectorum
GTGTGTGTGTGTGTGTGTGTGTGTGTGTGTATGTATGGTCTAGCTAGATTTTGAATACTTAAATCTTAGAGCATCATTTATTTTAATATCTTTTTTTTTTTATTGTAGTGCTTAGATTATGACTTTTTTTTTTAATTTTTTTTTTTTGTATTTTCTTTATTTACACGTACATTTTCCCCTTCCCATTTTCTCCTCCAAAACAAACAAACAAACAAACAAACAAAAACAAGAACAAACCCCTTTTGCCTCCCCCCTCCCAATGCCTGTCCCCCCACCCTCTCCCACTTATTGGCCCTGGCATTCCCCTACACTGGGGCACAAAACCTTCACAAGGCCGAGGTCCTTTACTCCTATTGATGATCAAATTTGCAATCCTCTACTATATACCTGCTGCCAGTACATTCAATCCCACCCTGTATAGTTCTTGATTGGTGGTTGGGTCCCTGGGAGCTCTAAGGGTACTAGTTAGTAATTGTTGTTCGTCCTAAGGGGCTGCAAACCCTTCAGCTCCATAGAACCTTTCTTTAACTCCTTCATTTTTTATTATGTGTTCATCCATGTGGATGTGTGTGGGCATGTGTGTGAGTACAGGTGCTGGAGGAAGGACGGGAGTCAGGTCCCCCTAGAGCTGGAGTTACAGGCAGTTGTGAGCCACTTGACATAGATGCTGGGACTCAAACTCATGTCCTCTGGAAGAGAGGGTTGTGTGCTTAGACATTGCACCATCTCTACACTTCAGAGTATCATTGGTTCATGGTTGGTCACCTTTTCCCTCAATTTCTCATGTGGGGTTCTAGGATGTGAACCTTATCTATAAGTCATATGATTTTTAGGCACTAAAGTGCCTGAAGCCCCTTTTGTCTACATGAACAAAAAGGGGATGTGTGGCAGCTTACCATGGGATCCCACATATGGTTCTAGGAAGCATGGTTCAATGATTTCCAGAGATCTTAGGTTTGCTGTTCTTGGGGTAGACCGTAAAATGATGAATACTAATATTATTGTTATTATTATTATTTTGTTTTTTTGAGACAAGGTTTCTCTGGTAGCCTTGGCTGTCCTTGAATTCACTCTGTAGACCAGGCTGGCTGGCTTTGAACTCAGAGATCTTCCTACCTCTGCTTCACGGGTGCTGGGATTAAAAGCTTGCACCACCACTCGGGCAAGTATCTTTGTATGTGAAATTCTCCATAAGTTCTTAGGGATGAAGAGATTCTTCTTAGAGAACTCAAGGGAATTATAATGAAAGTAAATAGCACCCATAGTCTGGATCTGTGTGCCCTAGCACACAAGCCTGATGTAGTTTAGTGTTGGGTTAGTTCAGTGAGCTGTAGGAGAGTTGCTTTCATGATTATCCATACTGTTAGCATCGTCTTCAAAACTCACAGGCCAAGGCCTGGAGAGATGGCTCATTGGTCAAGAACATGAACAACTGCCAGAGGCCTCGAGGTTGGTTCCCAGCACCGAGTCAGGTGGCCCACAGTTACCGGCTACTCTCGTTCAAGGGGATCTGGTGCCCTCTCCCAGTCTCTAGGGGCACCTGTATATATGTGGCATACATTTACTGCATTTACATAATACACACATATATACATACACACTTTTTTAAACAACAAACAAACAAAAACAAATCAAACCTCTTTAAGCCAAAACGTGGGTAAACTTACCTAAGATCTCTAAGAATGTACTGAAATGGGATATGCTAAGTGAACATAACTCCTTTTTGGAAGTTTAGAGCCCCTAAAAATTCTTTAAGGTAAAACTAATTGCATTGCAAAATATGTAAGTTAATATTTATTAATCTTGAGTGAAACTAACCTTATTTAGACCAATTTGTAGAAACTGTCTCCCCTTTAAAAAAAGATATATCTGTATTTTTATTTTAATGTGTGTGGGTGTTTGTCTGCACGTTTATCTGTGAGTCATGTGCATGCAGTGTCTGCAGAGGTCCAAAGAGGGTGCTGGGTCACTGGAACTGGAGTTAAAGGCAGTGAGCCGCCATGTGGGTGCTGGGAACTGAACCCAGCTCCTCTGGAAAAACAGCTAATGCCCTTAACTACTGAGCCATCTCTCCAGCTTTTCCCTTTTGTGAGAGATTTCACTATGTATCCTGGCTGGCCTTGAATTCACAGAGATCTTCATCCTAATTGCTGTGATTAAAGATGTGTGTTCCTACATCTGACTGAAACTGCTCTTTCTGCCCTTGTCTAGATAGACAGATAAGCCCTATCTCAAACACCTTTAGTATAATTCAGAATTACTAATACTGAAATTACCTTTGTCAGGCTGAAAGTAGGGGTCTATTTTAGCTAAATAACAAAGAGAAACGTAACCAAAAAAATATATGTCCCTTTAAAAAAGACATTTATTAACTTCAGATTTTACTTTAAAAATCATGTTATCTCTTTTTAACTACTAAATCAAATTTATTTTATTGATTGTTCTTTTGAAGGAGGAAAATACTTTTATTCAAGTCTGGGCTTAGAAAAATGGATAAAGACTGTCCATCTCAAAGAGAAGAGCCCCCCTGTTCCCCAGTGTGAAAGAAGGGTCTCACAGGTTTCCTGAGATGGGATGAGCCCAGCAGCCAGGCAGTGCCCTGCTCAACTTTGTTTTAAAGTTCTATCTCAGACAAGTGTCATGAAAATATTATAATTATAACTACCATTAAATGCATAATTACAGTGTTCCAACCAGTGTAAGCATTTGATAAAAATTCTCAGTTATTATTACCCTTTCAGGCATGTACTATTGTAGGCATTTTTTAGGTTAGGGAATTGAGGATTAGCCTTGTTATGTAACTAGCCCAAGACCTTACGGTGAGTAGACATGGATTTTGAGGCAGGTCTCCTTGACTCCAGAGACCATGCCGTTGTCCAGTGTTACCCTTACTGTGTGAGCTAGCACAGTTTTGAACAGTCCGCTGTACATACCTGCTTTCATGTATGATTGTGCCCAGAGGACACAAGGTGTTGCACGGAGTATTTTCCATATGAAATACGACATAATACAGATGCGTACCTTTTAACAGACTAGTGGTTGTCAGTTATCATAAATGGAATCCTCTGCTCCTCCACCCATCTTTAGCTGTAATCCTGACAAAACACCAGTTTTGGAATGAATTGGTGTGAAATATTTTTGTGTGTGGATGGTGACTGTTGGTAGCCAAGCACACTACCACTTGTGTGTGTGTGTGTGTGTGTGTGTGTGTTTGTGTGTATGCACTGTTTATTTTAAAATATCAAGCAGTTTTTCAGTTTTCTTGCTAAGTTGTCAAGTATTCTGGGTAGATAATTATCAGACAGAAAAGACTGTGGCAATTAGCTTCTCTCCAGATTCCTGGCTGTTCTCTTAATAAGTCATTTAGGTGTACTAGATAAAGATATCATTAACTATTTCTTAAAGATTCCTTTTTATTTTTAATTATGTGTGTGTGTGTGTGTGTGTGTGTGTGTGCGCCTATGTGTAGCTATGTGCATGTGAATGCAGGGGCTTGTGGAACCCAGAGGTGTTAGATCCCCTGGAGCTGGAGTTACTAGGGGTTGTGAGTCACCTGACATGAGTGCTGGGAACCAAAGTCCGGGACTTTGCTAGAGCATTATGGGTTCTTAACTACTGAGCCATCTCTCCAGCTCCTTCATTAGCTATTTTTTGAATAAGTCAGGGACTATTATAAATTCTATCAGAGTAAGGGGATCTCCTGAGTGTGCTGTACTGGCAGTGTAGGGTTATTCTTGTATGCCTTAGCATAGTGGTTTTCAGCTGGGACATGGAAGTGGAAATGAGGGATATTTGGATGATGTGGACCTCATACTTTTGAAGCTCAGTGTGCTTGAGCTGTGGTTACTGTAACGTGCTCTTGGTTTCTTGGCTTCAGAGGAAAGAGTTCAGGAAAAAGCAGATGAGAAATGCTGCCCAGAACCACACATGGCACATCCTTCTAGATAAGCCCCAGGCTCCAGCTCCACAGACAGTGAGAGCCGGAGCTTGGTTGATAGGTGTAGGGGTTGCAATTTCAGGAGTGTTACCATTCACTTTCTAGTCAGGTATTGGTAGAGTTCCGTGACACTGATTGCGTTCCAAGATGTGGGGGAAGGACCAGCAGTACATTTTCTGTAACTATTTCCCTGCCCCGAGTCTGCTCAAAATTAGCTTTCTTTGGTCATCTGCAGTTCATCAGGGGCTTGTCACCTCTCCTGAGGACTTTATTCCTAAGGGACTTTAGGAGACAGTCTTTGTAATCTCTCATTTTTCACCTGTCCTCTTGTGCTGTGCCCAGACACTGTTCTAAATGCAGGACCAATAAACACGTGCTCTGTTCCCGTTGCTCCAGATTGCAGGCACTGTGGTGTCTGCCCTGGAGCCAGTGCATAGACCTTGCTTACGTTTTCCTTTTTCAAGATGTATTCATTTTTATGTGTGCAAGTGTCTTGTCTGCATGTATGTATGGTATCATGTGCATGACTCATAACCTTGGAAAGAGCAGCAAGTGCTCTGACAGTTCATCCATCTCTCCAACCTTTATACTTTTCTTTTAGTTAGTTCCTACTTCCCAAGTCTTGGTCAATTTTTACATACAGCTTCTAAAACCCTCACAAGCTAGCCCAGTGCCCTATGTTGGACTGTAATACAGTATCACTCTTAATTACACAACTATCTAGGCTTTTAGGGACATGGTCATAGCCTGTTCACTCTTCTGTCTCACTATCAACATATAGGACAATACAGGCCATGCATTAGGTGCTCATGTCGTATCGTGTCGTTGAGCTTCGAGTACTAAGTTGTTTCTAGTCGCTCCTGATGTTTACCTGTAAGCACATTTTGAGCTTTGAGTACTAAGTTCTTTCTAGTTGCTCCTGATGTTTACCAGTAACACATTTTGAGCAGACACTTTAGCAGCAGGTGACCTTACAGTGGTGTATATTTCAAAGCATTTTCTCTCTTGTACTCTTGTAGGTTCATAGAAGATTCTTCATGGGATATCAAGTTCTAAAGGTGTTTGCAGCAAAGGATGATGAGGTGAGTTGGGTTGGAGCTTAGAGATAGTGCTACAAATTGAAGTGTTATTTTAGGAAAGTGGGCTGTTTAATGGCCTTTGTTTGTTTGTTTGTTTCTCTGTGTGGCTGTTCTGGAACTCGTTTGTAGACCAGACTGACCTTGAACTAAGAAATCATCCTGCCTTTGCCTGCCAAGTGCTGGGGTTAAAGGTGTGCACCTCCACAATGGCCCGCCTTTGTGTTTGAAAATGGCACGAGTATTCACAACAGCGTGAGAGTCACCAACCTTTAACTCTGAAAATGGAGAGATAATAAAGGAGTTTGTTTTAGCTTGAGCGTGAGACCCAAGGTCATAGTCTTGACTTAGGCGTAGGTGCCAGCTGGTAAGGAGTTTTGGACTAGGTTGGCCCTTGTCTCTTATGAACACTGAGTGTTAGTATAGTGTGTGGACCCAGAGAACGCTCCTGATCATTCGGCGATTTCCCTGGTCTCCCACATTCTTAAGGTTTTCTGTTGTCAGGCCTGTTTATTCCTACCTAACAACTCTGACTTTCGCAACCTACACTCATGCTTTGCTCTTTGCACATTTTATTTTTGAAATATTAAGTCAGCATTCAATATTTCGTTGGTGTGTTGATCTAGCTGGAAAATTCCAGTACAGAGTATTAAAACAGCTCAAGCAGACTTCTAAAATTCACAGGTATTTGCATTAGAAAATAGTTAACTTAATGTAGGAGATTCGTTCAGGGTGGGAGGAGGGTATCAATGGCCTTTTTCCCCACGCTTCTGGAACATGGCTGGCTGCTCACCCAGTCGGTGGTCATGTCAGTGTCTGACAACAGTTAACATCAGGAGATGAGGCTTGCCTTCCACTCTCCTGGGCGGGGGTGAGTTCACTACGACACCTAGATGATTTCACACTTGAGAATTCTAGTTAGTGATGTTCTCCTGAATCAAGCCTTAGAAATTCTGCTGGGTTAGTCTGGTGTATATTGATAATTTTAAACTTTTTGAACTCCGGCTGTGGACATAACTCCCACATGGTTTTTCTTTTTGTTTGTCTTTTTGTTTTGTTTTGTTTTTGTCCACAGAGGAAAATCTGGTCACCTCTTGAGAGTTCTGTTGCCGAGAGTTCTATATTGAGGCACCTGAGCTGCAAATCAAATTTGTCACATAAGTAACTGGCATTCTGTTGTCAAACGCAAATGCAGAGACAAGTTTCTGAGGAGGCGTCTTGTGTTTGCAACAAGGCCTGGGATTGTATCTAGGGCCCGTGAGCATGGATGTGGTGACCTGTGGGCATGGATGTGGTGGCCAGAGGGCATGGATGTGGCTGCCCATGGGCATGGATGTGGTGGCCTGTGGGCATGGATGTGGTGACCTGTGGGCTTGGGTGGTGGAGGATGGTTTGGGTGTTAGGACCAGGAGACCTGAGCAGCTGTTACGAAGGATTCCTTATTGGCCCCTTTGGTGCTCTAGGGACTTGGTCAGCTCTGATGGGTGAGCTATGGAAGTTCCTAGGCAAAGCTAGTCCCAAGGCTATAGCTGGTTGCCCTGCAGTCAGTCAGTATATCTAAATGAAGGGCAAGCTGGCTCTTCTTGGTTACTTGAGATCATTCTGGGGGAAGATATTGGTGACCTGGGTATTTCTGCGTTCCCACGGTCCTTTGATCCTATCTCTGTGAGTTGTGACAGATACGGCTCAATTTTGTATAATAAATCGTCATATATCACTTTGAAGTTTTTAAGGAAAAGACACTTTCCTTTCCTAATGGCTCTTTGGTGTCTGTGATTTTTTCTCTGTGGTAATCAAAAACTGATATTGTCAAACTGGAGCCTACGAGATAAATAGGAGAACGGGGAGAATATGCTGTATGAGAGCTTGCATGCAGCAGACTTGTGTGGGTAGATGGAGGAGTAGGAGGACGGTGACAGATGTAATAGCAGTCTTCAGACATTTTGAGGAGGATCATGGGGAATAGAAATTAATCCGTGCTTCCTACCAGAGAACTGAATGGGGACCAACAGGTGGGGAGTTTTGTTCCAAATGAATTATTCTGTCATTAAAGATTACCAACTTCAGATGGATTGCCTTCTTGTGAGGTTGACTGAAGTCCATCCATGGAGGTTTTTGAGCAGAGTATCCAATGGCACCTACTATGTGCGTTGAAGGGGTCATTAAAGTGGGTGAATATTGTTGTTTTTCAGCTAAAATATTCTGTGATTCAGTGACTGACACCTTAAAATATTTTCTCTGGCTATTTGCTTATAGTTTTGTGTGTGTATGTGTATGTAGAATATATACATTTATAATATATGTAATATATAAATGTATGTATAGAATATATACATTTATATGCTGATTTGCACAGTGTGTGGAGAAGGGCAGAGGAGAAAGGAAAGGAATGGGGATTCGTGGAGTTAAATACAGTCTCAGTGTTGTTACAATACAGAAACAGTCATTAATCCATTGTCCTGTACATTAAATATTCTGACTGGTCCTGTCAAAGACACACAAATTCAAATTCCAAGCAAATTAGAAATAGTCTCTTCCCCAGACTCTCTGCTTATCTGGTCCTCTCTTATGGGACTTAGTAGTAGAGCAGACATGTTCTGTTTGGTACATCTTTCATTCCCACTAGTAAAGACTATCTTAGCTCAAGGAATTCAAGGAGTCAATCCTCTTTGCTCTGTGACAGGACCTTGACACCTAGCAAAGCATAGGCTTAACATAAGTATTCCTTGAAATGAGAGGAAATTTATCCATTATCAAGTCTGTAGACTACTTTGATGGCAGTATATTGAAGCCATAGGTTTTTATGAAGGGATGGGACACACATACCTAACTGTGATCCAGGCTAAGTAGCTATGACACGGGAGAAGTACATAGTGTTGGGAAATTTGGAAGATGAAGCTTGCTTACTTTGTAAGGCAAATCTTGAAAAGTGTTAGAAGGCATGGATGGGGCTGTTGCTAGAAGAAAATTATATGAGCAGAATCACTCAGGGGAAGCAAGGCACAAGATATATCCCTGGTCAGCAGTCAGCTCTGTGATGCTGGGACACAACTGTGAGGTTTATGGAAGAGGCTGACAGGGTCACCTCTGAACAGAAGAGGCGGTGGTGGATTTGAGAGACAGTGCAGAGGTCAGGCTGAGGAATGAGGAAGGTCAAAGACTTTGAGGCCATAGTTTGGTTGTGCTGGAGGTGCTGGTAGTGGAAATGAGAGAAACAGGAGGAGAAAGGTATTAGGAAGCGCGGCAAGATGAGAGATCTGCCAGTCAATGCCTGGCTCACAGGACAGTATTTATTTGTGTGCCCACATGCAGAAGCCAGAAGAAGATACTGGGAGCCTTTCTCTCTATTACTTCCTTGAGACTGGGTCTCTTCTGGACTGGAAACTTGTCCTTTTGGCTAGGTTGGGTGGCCAGCAAGCCCCCTGGGCCCGCCAGTCTCCACCCATCAATGTTAGGGTTACAGACACAGCAATGTCTGTGTTTTTATGTGGGTGCTGGAGATTCAAGCCCAGATGCCGAAGACTCAACCGTCGATCCTTAGTTAATAAGGACTCTTACTGACCTGTCTCCCCATCCCCTTGGAAGAGTTTTTAAGACTTTTGATTCTTGCATTCATGGGACTGGACGAAACTATCCCTACACTGAGTTTCAGAGTGAGATGAAGGAAAGGCTGAAAGCAGACTTTAAGAGCTAGTGGGAAGAATGAAAGAACTTGTCGGGCAGAGACCCACAACTTCTGAAGTCAGAGTGTGGAGAGGGGGGACCTGGGTTCTGTGCTTGCCCAGCAGGCACTCCGCCACCGAGAGCCTGAAACTGAAGAAAGCAGATGGCCCCAGGTCTTGTCTGTGTGGAGCTCTCATGACAGGACCTGTGCTGACACACTCTCCTCCCTTATAGGTGGCAGCTGTTGCACTTTCCTCCCTCATTCATGCTTTGGATGAATTAAACATGGTTGCTATCGTCCGATACGCTTATGACAAAAGAGCTAATCCTCAAGTTGGTGTAGCCTTCCCTTACATTAAGGATGCCTATGAGGTAAAACCTACAGGCTTTTTCATCCTCCCCTGTCCCCTTCCCATCTTTCCTTTTTTTAAAAAAAAAAACAAAAACTTTTTTTTGTAGTTCTGGAGATCCAACTCATCCATGCCAGGGCCTCATGCCTGCTAGGCTCTGTTCACTACTGGGCTGTTGCCCTCTGTGCCTTTATCCTAAATACTGCTTTGGGATGTTTTTAAAGTATTTATTCTAGTTCTGGAGGGCTAAGTGGGAACCATTTTCTGAATGCCTTGCAAACTCACAGATAATGTTGGGGTTGCTGGCCTGTGAGCCGCGCTTTCAGTTAGAAAACAGCATGATTCCTGAGCGTATTTAAGGAGGGCCTCATTAAACCAGAGAAGGTGGAAGCAGGACTCTCTCTTCGTTCCCATCCCCCTGGCCATTTCAGTGCCACATGGGAAGAGAAATCACCTCCAGTTTAGCAAATAAGGACCATGAATGAAAGTTGGGTGTGATTTCTCTGTGATCCGTGTGAAGGTCGGTCCATTTGAGGCTCTCCTAGTTAATTCTCCTATTCCTCTGGAAACTCCATGCGGCAGGCAGTCACAGAGGGTAGGGATGGTGACTTCCCAGTCAGATGTCCTGCCATCCAGCTTTTCCCATTGGTTCTGCTTGGTCCTGTGCTTTATGGCTACTTAACAGCCTTCCTTTGAGGCATTTCTTTTATATCTGGTATGTGCCAATACCGTTCGCAACTGTGAACTCACTACTAGGTGGCAAAATACTTTACCGTGTTTTAGTCAGATCTGCACAAAGATTTGAACTATTTCTGCTGTGCCACTTCGGCAGCATCTGGGACCACTTGGATGTATCTCCATTAATCTAATGGTTTCTGCCTGTTGACTGCTTTCTCTCTCATTAGTGTTTAGTTTATGTGCAGCTGCCCTTCATGGAAGACTTGCGGCAATACATGTTTTCCTCGCTGAAAAACAATAAGAAATGCACTCCCACAGGTGAGTCTATTCCATTTAGCTCGCTAATGGCTCTGCACGCAGACTCTTCTTGGGAAATCACCTGGCTACAGCTGCAGGCGGGGCCAGGACCTCATGGGGCGGATGAAGCACTTGGATTCTAATCACACACTCACAGTCAAGATGGAGGTGGTTCAGCAGGTGTTCCGACAGGAAGCACGTTCTCCTAGCCTTCCAAACTGTCTGGTTTTCCCTTCTGCATCAGAGGAGCTGCTTGTTGGGTGTCTGCTCTCCAGTTGTAAGCAGAAAGCTTGCTCCCGTGGAAACGTCACGTGCAGTTTGATGAGCAGGGGCGACAGCATCTCTGTCCTCTTTGTTCTTCCTTTGTAGTTTATGACCACAGTTCAGTTCTTGTGACTTGTTGTGAGCTTTCGGTAGTTACACCTGCAGCCAGCTGTCGGTGCCAGACTGAGCCTCACAGTCACAGGTGCTGGTCTAGGCAGCCCGCCATTTGTCACCATTTGTGTAGTTGTGGGCAGAATGTAAAATACAAAACCAAACCCAAAAAATGACAACAAAAAACAACAAAAACTACCAAAAATAAACAACAGATGATGGTAGAGGCTTTAAAATCATCCAGAGAGATATAACAAATGATAATGGATGCTTTAGGCTACAAGTCTTCTATGTTATCTGGGGTGATGTAGGCTTAGGGAATTTTAAGGTGAGTTTGCAAATGGGGTTCTCTCTATGCATTCTTAGGGCTAGGCCCTTTGGAGACACTATGCTATAAAAAAGACCAAGAAATCAAATGGGTCCCTGGGGCTAATGTCCTTTTCTCTAGAGGAAGTGTCTTTCTATCATGATGGGGGTGGGGGGCACGTGTGGACCTGAATGTAAGAGGAGTTGTTGCTGTGCTGTTGGTTGTTTCTCTGCCTATTGATTCCACACTAATTAATTAACTAAGGATTAATTGGGGGTTGAACTCAGAGTCTCATGCACACTGTGCAGTCAGTCTAACCACTGAGCTCTACCCCAGCTCTCATCCCAAACTTGTTGAGAAGTTATGAATCGGCCTGAGTCTAAAAGTTGAACACCTTTTGATCAGTTGACTTATTTCCTATGTCTTAATGAATTTTCTTAAAGCTATTGGCAAATCTCCCAAGTTGATGTTTATGGGGGAGTTTCTGACACCAGTGTGACCTAGCAAGAGAGCAGCTGAGAGCGTCATGGGTGGGACTCACTGAATGTTCCCTTGTGCAGGCAATGGCTCTGGAGTTGCCTGGTGGGCCCTAGCTCATCACTTATGATGGTTGTGGCAGGTTCAGACAGGCAGATGGTGCCTCGTGATAAGTGACTTCTGTCTTGTAATACTGAAGAAGTAGAGAAGGGAAGCAGTAAGGTACCATTTGGAAACCACTTACTCTTCCTGCCATGAGCCCATGATTGGCATTAGAGACAGCGTTCCCCCTGGATGGTTCTGCCAACTGCCGTGAACAGTCAAAGTGAAAGGCACGCATGTGGTGGGAGAGTCAGAAGCTTTCAGGGAAGGCTTGCTTCTTGTCCACGTAGCTCTGGGCTGGGCCATTTGTATTGACTTGGTAGATTTTTATTGAAGGGCAGTTGCTAGGTATTAAGTGAGACATCAAAGAGCCACTGTCATGTTTTTGCCATCAAAGGACTTTAGGGTTTGAATGGAATGTTCTCAGGTGTGTGCAGTGTACTTAGTAGCTTTGCAGAAGGAAAGGGCGACTCTGACAGATCACAAAGGTGTTGTGACAGAGGCTGCTGGGCTCTGCTGAAGGACCCTCGGGATCTTCAGAAAGCTTTGCTTCATTTGGAAGTTGTTAGTTTGTTTAAATGTTTTTATTTTTAGCTAATTACTATTTTGAAAATATCAACTCATTGGATACTAAGTATTTTGTTTAAATTTCCATAGAGGATTGATTGCATTATTTATTTTCTTACGGCACAATTATTTTTCTGGCGCACACTCTTGCTTTTGTTATCATACTCCATGGCTATTTGTTCACTAAATGGTAGAACCTGAGAAGAGTCAAGAGGGCAGCTACTCTCTGTTTTGTTTTCTTCTTTTTAAGACCAGGGTTCACTATGTAGCCCTGGCTGCCCTGGAACTCACTATGTAGACGAGGTGGGCCATGAAGTTGTAGAGATCTGCCTGCCTCTGCCTCCTGAGTTCTGAGATTAAAGGTGTATGCTACTATGCCTGGTTAATCAACTCCTTTTTTGGGAGGGTGAGATTTATTTTTTCTTTTATGTGTATGGATGTTTTGCTTGCATGTATGTCTATATATCATCATGCATGCCTCGTGCACATACAGGGCAGAAAATGATGTTAGATTGACCAGAACTGGGGTTACAGTTGATTGTGGATGCTGGGAATCAAATCCTGGTCCTTTAGAAGAGCAATCAGTACTCTTAACTTCTGTGCCATCTCTCCAGACCCCCAGGTAAAATCCTCCTCTTCTTCCTCCTCTTCTTCCTCCTCCTCTTCCTCCTCCTCTTCTTCCTCCTCCTCTTCTTCCTCTTCTTACTCCTCTTCTTCTCCCTCCTCCTCCTCCTTTGCTTACATTTAACCTAGGGGAATAATTTTTTGTTTTTGTTTGTTCTGTTTTTTGAAACAGGGTTTTTCCATGTAGCCTTGGTTGTCCTGGAACTCACTCTGTTTATCAGGCTGGCTTCGAACTCATAGAGTTCTTCCTGCTTCTGCTTCCTAAGTGCTGGGATCAAAGACCTGTCCTACCACTGCCCAGCCTCAACTAGTCTTAATAGCAAAACCAAGAGTCAGGCTAAGTGCTTACACAACCAGGGAATGCTCTTGGCAGAGTAGGCACCGTATGACCTGCCAATGTTACTGCATTCAGTTACTGAATGCAGTTCATCTTGCTAGAGAATAATAGAAATAATCTATTTTTTCCCCTTTGCTTCGCTATCGTTGTTTTAAGAGGCGCAGTTGAGTGCTGTTGATGATCTGATTGAGTCCATGAGCTTGGTAAAGAAAAACGAGGAGGACAACACCATTGAAGACTTGTTTCCAACCTCCAAAATTCCAAATCCTGAATTTCAGCGATTGTACCAGGTGAGAAAGGAGAGGTCAGCCCGTTATGTTTTTCTTTTCTTTCCCTCTTCTCTATTCCCTCTCCCCGTTTCCTTCCTTTTTTTTCTTTTTGAGATGAGGTCTCACTATTTAGCCCTTGCTGGCCTGGAACTCAATAAGTAGACCAGACTGGTTTTGAACTCACAGAGATCTGCCTGCCTGTCTCCCGAGTGCTGGAACGGATACCGAGCCATAGTCCAGCTGCTGTATGAAAACACTGTGGAAGCAAGGAGTGGAGATCCTTGGAAGTGGATTTTATGAAGCCCCCACTGAGGTAGCAACCTTGGATGGAGATCTAAAAGAAGGGTGCCTGACAGGAGGCGGGCATGATGCAAAGCCACAGGGCTAGCCAGTTCCATTTGTCTGGAGAGAACTCAGAGGGAAGAGTCTGGAAACCACTTCAAGATCTGTGTATAGACAGGATTTTCCCAATAGGACTCTAGGTACTCAGGAAATAGGCCAACAGTTGACAAATGGAACCTCATGAAATTAAAAAGCTTTGCACACAAAAGGAAACAGTTAATGGAGTGAAGAGACAGTCACAGAGAGGGAGAAGAAGCGTTGTCAGCTGTTCCTTCACCAAAGATCGATATCTAGAACGGACAAGAACCCACTGACAAGGCTGATGAAGCTCAAGGGGGAGTCGGGTAATTAAGAGTGAGCAAAGCAGGAGGTGAAGTAAACGAACATGGAAAATGAGCAAGCGTGCTATGGAGAGGGAGGAATTGTTGGTGTGTTGAGGGGGATGCTGGAGGGAGGAGCACATGGTGTTGCGTTTGCAGGATACTGACTCTTAGGTGGTATTCTGTCGAGCCCAAGAATCTTTTTTTTTTGGATACAGATCTGTAGATAGCATTTCCTCTATTGTATGGAAACAGTTCATGGGATAGAACAGCATGCTTTGTGATAGGAAATAGTTTGAAATAGCAAGAATACTCAGCTCCTTTTTTTTTTTGTTCTTTCAGAATTACCAATCTATAAGTTGTTTAAACTTGGGAGTAGGGCTGGGCATGGCTTAGTGACAGAGCATGTACCTGGCCTGTGCAAGACCCTGGATCCAACCCATGACAATAATAAATAAAATGGGCTAGTTAGAGTCTTCTTCGAAGGAGGGAAACCTCAATGGACTGTGTCACTTCATTGTTTCTTAAGGGCATCTCATTGCTTACCTGGCTCTACTGTCCGAGCTCTTCACCTGTGGGTCTTCACCCAGTTGGTTCTGTCAGCCCTTTCCCAGGGGTCAAATACCAGATAGCCCACATCTCAGATATTGACATTATGACTCATAACAGTAGCAGAATTACAGTTGTAAAGTAGCAGGTCAGCACACCATGAGGAGCTCTGTTAAAGGGTCAGTCAGGAAGGCTGAGACCCACTGTTAGAGTGCTGCCTTTAGTTAAATACCAGTGTTACCAAGGCCTGACTTAGATGGATGCAGACAGAAGACTGAGTGGCAGTAGCCTGTTCCACTCACTTGGATAGTGGACAACTTGCCTCGCCCTTGGTCCTCTCCCCACTCTTGGTGCTTCTTTCTGGCATCCCTGTCAACAGTGAGTGTCCTAGAGAAGAGCATTTAGTCCCCCAGTCAATATCATGAGATACTTACTATATGCCAGGCATATTTTCTGTACTTATAATTCAGCAGTACACAAGAGAGGATAACCTGTTTTTAAGGGGAAGGGCTTGATAATACACAAGCAAACTGAGCAGTTGATGAGACGATTCTAAATAAATGCTTGAAAAACACAAAATTGGGAAACGGTAGAATCTGACTAGACAGTAGCTTGCAAGCGGAGAGGCTGCTTCATACACAGTGCCAGGCGGGAAAGGCTTTCTGGGAGGCTACTATTTGAGCAAGACCAACATGATAAAAAGGAGCCAATTCCACTGGAGCTGGGACAGGCAGAGGACACAAGGAGTGCTCCCCAAGGCCTCAGAGGCAGGAGTGAACCCAGAGGAGCTCATCTTTACTTGGTTGTGAGTGAGGAGGCAGGTGGCAGCGGGGCTTCCTGGGTTGGGGTGAAGAGCTTGGACGGGTTACTTTTGTGTCTCCAAAGCACTTGAAGGAAACAAGGGCGGGAAGATTTCCTTCGGCTCAGTCTCAGGGGCTCTCACAGATCAGAAGGCAGGGCGGAGCAGTGGTAGTACATGGCAGAGGGTGGCTGTTCACATTGTGGTGGGCCGGGGAACAGCATGCTGGAAGCATGGTTTGGGTAACCTTCACAGAGCCACCTCCAATGACCGCTGTCACCAGCTTTACCCCAGCTCCTGACGTCTCACAGCCTCCCTCCCCAAAGCACACTCACAAGCTGGGGAGTAAGAATTTAGAACACGAGACCGTTTGTTGGATGACTTTAGGTCCAGGATAGTGTCAGTGGAAGCTGAAAGGTCAGTTAGAAGGTGATTAGGCTAGGGCTGGGCAAGAGTGGTGCGCTCTCTCTCTCTCTCTCTCTCTCTCTCTCTCTCTCTCTCTCTCTCTCTCTCTCTCTCTCTTCATTTGTTATGGTCTGTCTTTCCCACTCTCTCTTTACATGGGTCTCATAGTCCATTTCAGTGGGGATGCTGGGCATGTGGAGTCAGGGTCCCGTGCTGCTCTCCCTGCTTGTGGCAGCTGGGTATTGTCATGTTTTTTCAGACTCTGTCCTGGGGCTCAGAGTGGGCAGCTCCCCTTAGACCTCCATCTCACCCATCACACACAGACCCCCTAAAGCCATGTGATAGAGAGCATGTGTGCAGTGAAGGGAAGTAGAAGACTTACTATGAAGAAGCTGTAATCTTGGAGTGTTGGGAACCTTGGGTGCTTCTGGGGTGACTTATAAGATGAAGGTCATAAGCTTCTGGGGTGGCTTATAAGGTCTACAGAGGGATTTGTTTCTGTGCTTGAGTCTGTTTTTATAGCTGGCTTTAGATGTGACCAATGTCCTCTGAGCCATCCTTATTTGTCTCTGCTCTTTGACATGAGTCTCCTAGCCCTTCCAATTAGAGATGGAGGGTTCCTGACTAGAAAACAGCAAGCCATATTTGATGCCAGCCTCAGCGTTTTTTAAGGGCTTTGTGTTTTGCCGACAGTGTCTGCTGCACAGAGCCTTACATCCCCAGGAGCGGCTGCCCCCAATTCAGCAGCACATTTTGAATATGCTGGACCCCCCCACGGAGATGAAAGCAAAATGTGAGATCCCGCTCTCTAAAGTAAAGACCCTTTTCCCTCTGACAGAAGTCGTCAAGAAAAAGGACCAAGTGACTGCTCAGGACGTTTTCCAAGACACGTAAGTACTTGATGTGGTCACCTTGGGATCTGTAGCAATGCAAAGGGATGGGGAAGGGACAGGGTGGGCTGGAACAACATGGAGTCTGCAATTACTGGAATTATGGTGCTGCCCAGGGTTCACTGGGATTGCAGAGGGGATAGAGCAGCTTCTAATCCTTGTGTCGAAATACTAAGTTCTCATACCTGTCCGTCAGAGTCATAGTCTAGCCTTGATGTTCACCTGGGCTCAGTCTTCTGGTTTGGATTGGCTTTTGTATCAACCATAAAGTTTTTGTGAGTTAAACATAGGAAGGCTAAGCAACATTAGTGCCTACCTGAGGCTGAATTTTCTTCTTTTATTTCTCTCTCTCCCCCCCCCCCCTCTTTCTGTCTCTCTCTATGTGTGCATGCACTCATGAACATACACATATATGTATGTATAAGTCAGAGAACAACTTGGATGTTGGTTCTAGGATCAAATTCAAGCTCTCAGGCTTGACGGCAGGTCATCCTGCTGGTCTTGAGTTGGCCCTTTTCTAAAGTAAAGAGCTGGGTAAGGGAAGGGCAGACTGGATGTTGGGTGTCAGTGTGTGTGGGGGTGGTGGTGGTGGTGGTGGTGGTGAAGTGTCGGTGAGATCTTCGGTGGAGAACCACCACAACTGTGGCCCTTTAGCTGTTCTATTAGTGGGTCACTGATGTGCTTGACCCATGGCATTAGGGAGGCCTTTGTGGTTAAAGAGTGGAATGTGTTTCATATGGTACATGAACTGAGCTTGCAAAGGGCTAATAAAGTGTTTCTCTTCTTCACATTTTGTTCAGAATCTATATTAATCTCCATACAAATAAAATTAAACTAAAAGAAAATATTCATCGTACAGAATCTTTGAGTATGTGACACTGACTTTCCAGAATTCATTCAGCTCATTATTGGTGAGCATTTTCTTAAACCAAAATAATGTTTTCTTATGCTGCATTTTGAGATTTGGCATTAGACTGTGATCTCCTCGCACCCCTCCTCGTTTTCTTTGGTTTTCTTCCCACAGCTGTATCTTCATTGACAAAGTCAGGCTTATTATTTATAAGTACCCAGTGGGAAAGGATGAGTAATTTCCAGAAACTTTCATTGGTTTCTATAAATCAATGTTTAGTGAATTATTGTACAAGTTGAATAGAAAGCTTTGCATTTTTCATAGCTTCCCAGAGGTAAATACCCCAACCTTTGCAAGATTTTGAAGGAAAAAAAAAAAAAAACAGACTAAACTGGATTGATCTTGTTCCATGTACTCCCATGGCACCCCGGAGAGCCTTACTGCCCTTTTTATTCTATTCTGCTTTCTTCTACACAGGAAGCCTGTCCCCAAAATTCCACCCCACCTCCATCTTTCTCTGCCTGTTTGCCACTGGCTCCAATTGAGAGACGCTCAATGAAGCCTGTGTCCCTCTTCCTGTGACAACTTGACCCGGTCTCCCTGCAACCACATGGCTATTCTCTCCCCATATTAAACTGCAGTTCGTGATCTTGCTTACCTTCTGGTACTGTGGGAAAGAAAGAGACCATTTTCTCCTCTTCCTTTGATTAAAATGTAAATTAGCTGGTTAAGAGATAAACCACAGAGCCCCACAGGGCAGTTCCCCATGATTTGATCCCTGAAGTGATTACACCTTCTGCTACGGTCCTATCACTCACCGTTGGGGAAGCTTGGGTGTGCTCAGTTTCTTGTTCTTGGCACCTGCGATAGTGTGCGACACAGCCTGGTGATTCGCTTGGGGCCTGGGAATTAGCTCATGAGTACACTCTCACCGACATTCCTAGTCTCCACCTTTTATTATCAGAAGTCTTAGTTTTTAACAACTGTAGAAGCGATGAATTTAGCAAATATTTACTTAGCACCTCCCTTATTCAAGGATGATTCAATCTCCTTCACATGTATTCTAAAGCCCTCCATTTTAATGAAACGCCCCCCAGTAAACTTTAAAGGTTATGCTAAGGGGGAAAACAGATGGCTAATACTGAGGTGTGTTTTTGTATTTATTCACCATCCTTGAATCCAGTTTACTGATTTCCAGTAGATAGGAAAAGAGCTAAGATTTGGGTGTGATAATTATCTGATGAGGAAGTTTCATAGTAAAAAGCAAAATGTCACTTGTTAGAATTTTGGTGGAATAATTTTCTGTTTATGATAATTTCTTCCTCTCAGTACAGCTGTGGGCAGGCATGATGGTTCAGTGGGTAAAGATTCTTGCCTTGCAAGCCTGGCCATCTGAAAGTAGGTGGAGAAACCAGCTTGGCGAAGTGGTCCTCTGACCTCCCCATGATCATACCACGGCACATACCCCTCCACAACAATAACTGAAGAAAGTTAGAACCAGTGTCATTTCAAGAGAGATCATGGCTACAAATCCAGGGTTAAAGCACTCTGAACTATTGGGAGGGAAGCCGACAGATAGTCTAAAGTCAGTGGTAGGTAGAGCATCCTTCTGAAAACATGGCACATCTGAGAAACTGCTGTTCATCTTCGATACCTTGGATACCTAGTGTCTGTAGTGGTAATGTGGCCATTTCCAAAGGGAAAGAGCTCTGTTGGCGCCTGCGTGGAGTCCCACAGTATCCTCCATGCTGCCTGAATTGTCTCAAAGCATCACTTCCCTTAATGTTGGCATATACCTTGAAGTGAAAGTATCATCTCTAGACCAGGTATTCCAGGAGACTTGGGGTGTCTGATGTCCAGCGCTGCATGTATGACACACGTGTGTCCTTGCTTTCTTTTGGACTTTGTATAGATTGTCTAAGGTCTGCCACTTTTTCCAAGTTCCCTAAAACTTCTCTCCCCATTGACTCTCGGCAGACTCTCAGCTCCATTTGACTAATGTTCAAGACTTGAGACTCTAGAGTCATCCAGTGAGAGTTAATTCCCGTGCTCTGTGTGTCCATAGGTAGAAGCTGCTTATCCTCTTTTTCCTCATGAGTGAGAGAGGGATGGCAGGAGTACCTGTCTCAGGGGCGTCATGAGGACTATTGGATAACTCATGCTGTTTACCTAGAACCCGGCACAGTGTGTATCGTATCACATCATGTCATACGATCGCACATCAAGTCATATCATAAGAACCGCATCTATCAGCCAGCAGTCTTCTAACAGCTCCCATCGTGTCTCTAGCACATTACCAAGGACAGCAGAGGCGGTGATGGTAGTGAGGACCTCACAGAGAAGCTAGTAGCCATGTGCGGGTACTTTCTGTTTATGGACCATCTCGTCTCTGAACATGCCTACTTTGCAGCTGCCTTTACTTCCTTCTTTCCAGGCCCAGTGGACACAGGACACCTCATCCTTCATCCCTTCACTGTCAGTGTGGCCTGAGCTCCCATCTGTGTCGTATCTGTTACCCTGGTCCACTAATGCCTTCTTTCCACTGTACCCGAACCCTCTTCACTTTAACATTCTTTCATCTAAAACAAGACAATCCCTCCAGGCTCCTTCTCCAGATTGCTACCTGTTACTAATTACTAATCTAATCACTGTCTTTCCTTCCAAGGCTAGGCCCACTGGAGGAATAGTCTACCCTGCCGCTTTTCTTGGCTCATCCTCCTTGGCTGCCTCTTTGAAGATCCAAACTACAGAACCACTTAAGTTGCCTCCAGCCTTGCTCTCCTTTTCTCCAGAGACTTTTTTCTTCCCTGCATTTGACATTGTCAGTTATTCTTCTGTCTTGAAACTTTCTATCTCCCTTAACGTAAGCTTCCAGAATTTTTTCCTTGTCTTTGAAAACTCCCTGCCAGACTCCTCTGATGTTTCCTTTCCCTGCCAACCTTACATGTGTTGTGTATAGTGCTTGTCTTCAGAACAGCTGGATGAACACAGTCTGATGTTGAAATGCCTTCCTTGTATTATCTGCTTGGATGCGTTGGTCATCCTGTGAAGTAGGTTGCTTTGTTGATGTCCTCTTAAGTCTGACAAGGCTGAGGATTGGAGAAAAGGAACAACTTGCCTGAGATCTTAATTGGCAAATGTCATAGGAAGGATTTAATAAACTTGCACAGTCTGAATTGAGAGCTCAGACACTCAGCCAGAATTTGCCCTCACAAACGTAGGCCCCATTGATGTTTTGTGTATGGGGCTTCAGAAGTCACACAGTCTGTCTGCATCCTATCCATGGGTGGCTCAGGTGTCTATATCTGAAATTCAGTGTATACAGAAATGACTTCATTGTCTCTCTCCTAGCACACTGCTTTCCAACACCTCTCCTCTTCCTGTTTGAGAATGGCAGCTGATTTCTCAGGACTCATTCCTTTCTTTCACTTTCCATGTCTGCTTGGTTTACCAAGTTGTATTAAATTTATCCCAAATCTGCTCCTTTCAGTTCAGGTTAATATAGTGGCTAATGGCATTGATTTTGGAGTCAAATAGATTTGAATCTAAATCCAGGCATTTCCCCTTACTGGCAATTGAAATTGGCAGGTTGGGCTGTGCCACATAAAACAAATACCCTCGTTTGATGAGCCTTCATTTGCTCCTCTACAGAAGACAATGGCAGTAGATAATTTTGAGGGCTGTTGCATAGTTTAACTGAGATAATTTAACCGGGCTTGGCTCACTTAGTGCATGGCCCTTTAGCTCTTAATAGCATTTCCCACCGGCATTGCTTGTGCATGCTCTGTGCCTTCTGTTTCAGCCCGCCTTACTGAGACAGTCTGTGGCTAATTCCCTTCTTCCTGGTCTCAATCCTTTCCAAATGCTCGGCTCCTTCAGCAGCAAGTTTTGTGTTTCCTTTTTTTTTTTTTTTTTTTAGATAATTTCTTTATTTACATGTAAATTTTCC